>QVNV01004301.1:0-20503 GCA_014825455.1 Pseudomyrmex pallidus | reverse complement strand
GTTGGAATCAATGAGCGGAGTGTTTTTGCCGTTGTATAACAGTTCCCCCCACTGAAGATGGTTTAAAATAAAAAAACCGAAACGTTTGGACAAAACAGAGTATATAATTTTTACGGCAAAAACACACCCCTTATTTGTTCCAACAGCCTCAAAAAAGTAACAATTTGGAATTACCAGTAGGAACCCGAGGAAACACCTCACTTATTAATTTTAATTTTTTAATATTATTTATGAGAGTTAAATAAGAAAACTTTTTACTTTTTATTTTCACCGCAAAGGTATATTTCCTATGGATCTGTCCGTCGCACAAGCACTTCGAGTGGTTTATCGACGTTCTCAGAGACGTCGAGAGAAAAGACGTCACGGACGTGCTCGAGATACACATATTCATCACGCAGTTCTTTCATAAATTCGATTTGCGCACCACCATGCTGGTGAGTAGGATCAAAAATAACACAAATTTGCAAAACCACGAGAGAAAATCATTTGCTTTGTCTATTAATTTCGCGCTTCTCACATATGTGCAGTACATATGTGAGAATCACTTTCAGAGACTATCGAAGAAGAGCATATTCACCGGGCTCAAAGCCATAAATCACTTCGGCCGACCGGACATGACGTCGTTTTTGAAATTTGTTCAGAAGAAACACAGCTACGTACGTTCCTACATATAAATATTTCTTTTCAGAATGCGCAAACGTATACATATATTTGAACACGATTTTGTCATTGATATATTTACAGGTGAGCAAAATAGGAGTATTTAGTTGCGGACCGCGACCTCTGACGAAGAGCGTCATGTCGGCCTGCGACCAAGTCAACAAAACTCGGCGGTTGCCGTACTTCATTCATCACTTCGAAAACTTTGGCTAGTCGGGTGTGTAATTGCGCGGCTCTCTCTTTTCTTCGGAGCTGATTGTATTGAGTTGACAATAGCGAATACGTTGACTTAAGCTGCGAGTGTGTGATGTACATATTTGCGCGCTAAGAGAGCGCGTTTTTCTTATTTATGAATTTATCGCGAGAATTAAATTTCTTAATTTATGACGAAGAAAAGATGATTTTTGTTTTCTCTTTTCTCTATTTTTTTTTATTTTCCTGACTCCGGTGTAAAATATTCGCACATTATTGTTAAGTCGTAAAAATCGCACGTCCTTCATATTTGTAGTTGTAAATAAACGTTTTTTTAGGATATTTGTAAACAACTTGAACATTTTCGAAGATTTTATCTTTCGCAAAAAAAGTATTGGCGCCAGATGTCTGCGCGAATTAATTAATTTGTTCCATTAATATATTAATGCAATAAATTAATACCTAATAAAAATTCAAATTAATTAATTCTATGTGTGTTAATTCAAATATAAATAAAATTTTAACTAGAAATATTATTTATAATTTCAATTTAAATGAAAATAAATTTTTATTTGCACGGACATCTGACGCATAGGGGGTTCGCGTATCGACCCTGACACTTATTTGTAAATGCTTCACGAGCATTTAAACACATTTGTACGTTTTGTTCGTTAAGTTAATAAGTGTTCCGTGTCGGAAAACTGTCTAAACATTGTTTATAAATATCTATGATACATATTGGAAAATACACGTCAACCGTTGGCGGTTCTGCGCGAGGCTGGCGGAAACGGATACGACCAGTTGTTCGCCTCGTCGCCGATCTCATGCGAGAGTCCGGGTGACTCGTGCGACACGTAAGCTCGATTGATGACACCCTCGGTGTCTTCCTTCTCGGCGGCGTATCTGTTCTGAAGCTTGGACGAGAGTTGACTGAAACGATTTTTTTTTCCGTAAGTCGAAAAACAATTTTCGAATCAGACGTATCGATTAAATATAATAATTAAATTAATCGCACACAAACCTGATTATCCGATCGCCGAACGAATCCTCGATCTTGGGCGCTTTTCGCTTGACGTTGCGCGTGTCGTAACTTTCTTCTATGATGACGTGTCTGTCGTAAGGCGTGTCGTAGTCGACCTCGAGTATGGTCGAGAACTGATGAGGGAAGATCATGTCAATTGCTGTTATTACGAGTCCCGACAAGAGGCACGCCGCACCTGTAGGAATTTTAAACCGCGCGTGTGTGATTCGTTTCAATTCAACGCGACGATTACAACCGCAATCGTTTTTTTTTTTTAGCGTAGAAACGAACCGGCGGAAAGCACGAGCCAGTAATTCCAGCCGAAGTTGAAGGAGAGAATCGAGCCCTCAATGTGCGCGATCAGAGGTTCGCACGGCAAAAGGGCTCTGTAGATCACGTTCGTCAGCAGCATGCAGAGACCCGTGAAGATCATGCTGTACGCCCCGTATCGCGGCACAACCATCAGCAAAAGGTTCATCAGCAGCCACGAGGCGAAGGAGGTCCTGCGAGAAGACCATCATCACTTGGTCGAGCAAAATAAATGTTTTTTTCCTCGCGATTAATCCGCACTTTTTTTGTTTTACGTACCACAGCATTATCGAGGCGTAATAGCCGGCCTCGCGGTACCGCGAGCCCCAGGAGAAACCCTCCTGATGGAGACTGAAGTACTCCGCCAGGGAGACGATCGGGAACGGCGCGCCCTGATAAAGGGCCTGTTTGAAGGCGCTGCTCGTGTCGCCGGAGTTGCGCAGCGAGAAACGCTCGTTGTAAAAAAAAAAAAAAAAAAAAAAAAAAAAAAAAAACACGCGAGATTCGAATGACAAATATAACTGATTTTCTTTTCTATTCTTTTCACATTAGTTTTTCAAAAACTTATCAGTCATTTGTCAACGCTGCGTCATTTGTGCCCGATATGTTGGGACACAACTGAAGAAGACGTTGAATTGCAAGTCGAAAAACGTTTTGACAAAAGTAACAACAACGCACTGAGTTTTATTATTGCCAAACACCTCCTGCCATTGGTTCCAATCAGCCGTTACCCAACGTTATTTTTAAATATTTTGGAAATATACAACTGAATTTCTCTATGAGAGAATTGATGAAAAGCCCCAGTCGTTGGCATTTGAAAGAGTCCATACAATTTGCGTACAGTTTTCTGCGGTGGTTACATTTGCGCATTGTAATATAAATTAATACCTACGCCTGTACGTTATGTTGATGTGCATCAGACCGATGTAACCGCCGATGTCGGCCGTTGCTTTGTGACGGGAGAAAGCGCTGTACGAGCTGACAATCGTGGCGGAACTTGTGTGCCAGGACGAGCCGTATTGCGCCACTATGGATGCACAGAGAGAAAGAGAGAAACACGCACGCGTAATTAATCTTTTTTCTCGCCAACTAATTTATCGCGTGACCGAGATTTTTTTTTTCGAAAAGCAGATCGAAGAAAAACAAAAAAGTGCACGAACCTTGAATAGTCGCACCCACGAACAGGCTCAATGTGACCGTGAGAAATGTGGCTAATCGCTGCGACAAACAAACAATCTGGACATTTATATATCGTCCGAATTTCACGGGCAGGAAGGGGGGGAGAGGGGACGAAGGGAGAAAAGGAAAATTCAAGTTGGCTTGAAATATTGCTCACCTCTTTTCTGACGCCCGGGAATATGACTAGAAACGCCGTGAACAGGGTGCCGAATATCACAAATATGATAATCAGAGGAACGTCACCTGTGACGGGAGTGCGGTTGTTGTAGCTGTACAGAGTCGGGCCGCCGTCGCTGCGAAACGCGTCGAACCATCCTTTCATCTTCCTCCGATCAGCTGGTTTCTCACCTCGACGAAATCTTAAACTGTAAAAAAAACGCGAGATTTCAATGGAATCTTCATTCGTTTGAAGAAATAAAAAAAGATAATTGTGTAAAAATAAACGCAAGAAAAAAAATAAATTTTTAATTGCGGCGGAACAACGCGGACGCGCAGACATATTATACGAATCGAAAGTGAACGTACAATCTCCTTCTCAATTCTGACGTGTGTATATACTCGTCAGAAATCTACTTCGGAGAAAATTTACCTTTGGAACCGCACCGGTGCGCGAGAGAGAAGCTGTCCGGAAATGGGCTTGCAAAAATCTTCACCAACATAAACGCGAACAATTCCGCGATCGCACAACATAAAGAACCGAAGTCGTTGAGTCTACTGGAGCCTGTGAGTAGGTTAACAGGCTCTCCCGCACTTGGAAAGTGGTTTCTCCCAAAGCATAAGCGACCTCGTGCATTACCTCGTGGAGGTGAGAGAAAAAGAGGGGGAGAAAGAGAGAGGAAAAAGAACGCTGACAGAGAGAAAGAGAGAGAAAGAGTAAGAGAAAGACACGGATGTGTCTGTTACACATTACCGAAGGCTTATAGACACACGCAAACCAACAGAGAGTTTGCGAGGTCTAATATTTTTTTTTCAAAATCTTCGAAAATGTAGCGATCTTTCAAACGTTGCAACCTGACTCGCACGAATCAAACTTCAAGTTGAACACAAAAAAAAAAAAAAAAAAAGAAATGACGCAAAAGCAATATTCTGCAACATTGTATGAATATTACAGTGTTGCAGAAATACCTGTACATTACGTCTTGAAATCTACATTACCCGGGAAAAAATGGATTAAATCTAAGTAAATCTAATTGAAATCTAACGAGATAGAAAAAAAAAATAGAAAAATAGATTTAAATTAGATCTACTTTATAGATTCAATTCATTTTTTTTTCGGGTTACGATCTACGTTAACATTTTTATAATCATCTGCATTACATTACGTCTTATCTACGTTATGTCTTGAAATATATCAGCATCACAAGAATGTTTCGGACTCATCTATACTGTGGCAATTTCTCAAGAATTGGTGCAATATTCCGATTTTGCGACGTAAAACAATTCTGCGATATTCCAGCAATATTTCGTGCCGCAGGGACGATCGCAATACCGGGCACCGCTGAAAAGGATCACCATCGGTATCCGGTCGCGTGCGTGCGTGCGTACTACCGGTACGGCGGAAGCTTTTTGATCATATTCCGCTTTTCTCGCGCGCGTACGTAGCGCTTAGAGGACAGGTATGCCGTAGGCGATGCCGCGGTGGTGTTGTGCTCCGCTCCGCCTCCTATAATTCCGCTATTTCGGGCGGTCTAATTCGGGGCCGGTGACGTTATATGCTTTTAACGGCGGCGTTGATAGCGAGGCATCATCCAGTGCAGCGCGCACCGCCACCGCCGTTGTCGCGACGGCTACCACCACCGCACGCCCAGCAATAACCACCGGGAACGACGGAGAGTTTGGTGGTGGCCCGCGCTGCAGTCACCCGAAGGCTTTGGGCCTCCAATACTGCCATACTTCGGCGCTCCGGTCCTCCGATCCTTAAAGGTAAAACGGTCCGTTCTCCATCTCCTCGCGAACGAATTTCCCCGTTTATCGAGACGACTGCCGGTTTATTTGATTATTGTGACAATAGGGGAGGGTTGAAAATGTGGTATTGTTGAAGTAGTACGACAAGAAAGGGAGAAGAGAAGGAAGAAGGGTTCTAATCTTTAATTTCACAATTGCAGTTGCTGATTTAATTTTACGAAGAGTCTCTCTCTCTCTTTTTTTTATGCCGAACAAAGTTCTCAGTGAAAATTCAAGTATCATGAAAAAAAAAATTGTCTCTCTTCGAAACATCTAATTTATCTCTTCGAAGAATCAAACCTTTATCGCACAGTGATAGAACAGAGATAGATTTCTCAAACTTCAAAAAAACCGAAACCCAAAACTCGCAGACCAATTGCCTCGCTCTGTTCGATTTTTCCTTCGCAAAATCGTCGAAAGAAACTTTTGTTTTCTCCGCGATTACATTGTTTTACGTCATTGGTCAAAGATAAAGTCGCGTTGCGAACGAAGCTTTTTTCTTCGAAACCTGAGAGAAACTCCCATTTGATTGTTTCTTACGATATTCGCGAAGTGTCGTCTGCGCGAAAATTTCGTTTTACATGGGTATACTTCTCTCTCGGAGGAAACTCGAGCGAAGAGCCGACGCAAGCACTTTCTTGAAAAAGCATTCGGTGGCGTCTACCTACCAACGTTAACTCGCCCGGCCTATTTATAAAACGCGACCACGTAGCGCGCAGCGTTCATCGCCGCTACCGCTTGCCTATCATGGTCGTCCCGCGTGCAAATCAGCGCGCTGTCTATCCTTCTTCTTCCTAATTTTCGAAAATGGGTCAGAGTTATTTTCGCGCGATACGGTCCTCAAAGCCTTGAAAGTGCCGAGAACGACGATGCCTCCTCGCGCGCCGCGTGTGTTTTGTGTCGCGCAAAATATTTTATTATTAATTGCGCATTAAATGCGACAGAGGGCAATGCAATTATAAATATCTATGCATCAGTGTCAAATAATAATCAAATGAGAGAGAGAGAGAGAGAGAGAGAGAGAGAGTGAGAGAGAATGGAAGTGCAGCAAGTAATGTTTTTCTACATAAAAAGATAACATAAATTATTAATAATAGCGATTGTCGTAATTCGTGATGTATTGTCTTCCTGCCAATTTTATGACATCTCTACAAATCCTCTTTGCAAATGTAATGCATGTCTTTCTGACAATTTTTTTTCTAGAAAATAAACTATTTTTTTTTTTTTTTAGAAAACAAATTTTGACAATAATCTGTTTTTTTTTTTTACGTATCGATAAGGAGATCTCGCAAATACAATCGTTTCGCAATATCAATGTTCTTTTTCCCTTTTGTAGGCGTACGGTCGAAGCGGCGTGCCAAAAATGTCGGGATTAGAAGGTGAGGGCCCGCTTTACCAGCATTGTCGCAACCGCGTTGCTTGAATGCCATCGTAGATAGATAGAACGGGGTGTCGTTCGGAAGAGGAAATCAAACAAAGGAACCGAGCGTATTTCGGCGTATGCGCGCAAAAAATGTAATATATTCAAAATATGTGACTTTCGCTGTGACTTTACATAACGGAATGCAGAGAAAATTGCATTAACCAACAACAAAAATCCTATCTCTCTCGGACAAATCGATCACCATCATCATCATCATCACGCACGTCTTTCGTCTTTCTAAGACGCGCTTCGAAAGTTCACGTATCTCTCATTTGTACTTCGGCGACGCGACGCCCCGGCGCGTGATCGCGCCGCTCTGCACTGACAACGAAAACTCATTTCACGAGAAGTGTGTTTTTGACACCAGATCACATTCAAAGCTTTGAACGAACACACACCGCTGCTTTAAAATCAATTAACGATCACTCGTGCCCTTTTCTCTTTGCGAGAAATTTGAATTTGAAAAGTTTTAAAAACGCACAATTTTAATTCCTGCAACTTTATTTAAAAAAGTAACTACTTTTTACAGTTACTTGGTGTAAAGTGTAGTATTTAGAAATTTAATTTTTGCAAATCTTCTTGTTCTTTTTTTTTTTAAGAGATTCAAACACGTAGTCGTCGGACTTTTGACGACACGCTGAACATTATTTTCTCTCATCAGTAATATACATGAAGTTTTCACAACTAACTCACATGGTAACTTCGCAACTCGGATTGCACTTCGCATTTATTCTCGAAAAAAAAACGAATATTCAATTTGATAATCGCTTCTCTCGTGTTTTTTTTCTCAATTAACGTACAATCAATTGACGCACTTGCGTGATTCTCGACTCGCTTTCGTAGATGAGCAGAACGCGAGAACTGAGGAGAATGCCACGCAAGAGGAGACAATAGAAGAAGCGAGAACGAGCAACGAGGCGAGGACAAGCCCCTCGGAAGAATCGAACAGTTCCGAACTGTCGGAAAGTATATCCTTGAGGAACGCGGAAGAGGAACGGAAAGAAATCGAGAACGGAAGAACAGAGCGGGAGGAAACTGACGGGGAAAAAGCTGAAGGAGCAAAAGAGCGGGAGGAGATCGTTGACAAGGAAGAAGAACGGAAGAAGACGCAAAACGACGAAACGTCAGAGTCAGGTTCGTAAGAAGCGCTTTTTCGTTGTCGCAAAAGCTCTCGAGCGTGTTACACATCTGCCGTCATAGACACGCGCGAGCCAACGATATGTGTAACAAAATGTGTGACTGTAATGAAATACATGGTTTGACATTTTCGATCGTGCAATCCGTTTCGAGGAATTTGCGGATTTGGTCGAATGCCATTTCGCGTTTCGATATCTCCACTTCCGAAACATTAATAAATACACTATTAAAATTAACTCCTTAACCTGAGAGATCATGAATTTAAAAAAAGATTTTACACACACGTGTCCGTTCGAAAGGTGAGCATTACAACACATCTTATCTTACTTGCTTATAAATAAGCTTAATGCGTAAGAACTTTATGATTTTTGATAACAAGAGAATAATAGACCGAATAAGAACTAGCCATATAAGACACATAGATTGTAATAAAAACTGGTTATTTTTTTTTCTTGGAAAAACAATCAGTTTCGATCGCTTTATTAGATTATCCAATTGTCTCTCTCTTTCTCTTTCTTTTTTCTTTTTTTTTTGTTATTTTCTTTCATTTTCCTGCTTTTGATTTATTTTATTTAGTTTTGTAGTATATTTTTCTCTGCCTATGTACTTAATTATTGTTCATTTGTTCACATTTATTTTATTTTTGTCATTATTGTTTTACATAATTTTTTTTTGTTAAAGTTTTGCGCTTGAGGGAAATCTTCTCAGAGCGCTTTATAAATAAAGCTTTCAAATCTAATCTAATTTCTCTCTTTCTCTCTTTCTCTTTCTTTCTCTCAGTCTTAATGAATTTATTGGGTCGTTAAGTATGAAACTTGACACACACACATATGTTACGTATATATTTGTCATTTAATGACTCATTAATACTATCTATAATAAAATTCTTTAATTTAATTCTTTAATTTTTATTCTTTCGATCTGCCATTGAAAAGAGAATGAGTGTTTGCCACCAATACATTCTGTGTCAATAATAAAATGGCAATTATATTAATTTGTAAGGAATTACGCCAAAACTTACGCGCGGCGCGTACGAGACACGCTCGCGCCTCTTCTATTACACTTGTCGGGACCAATTAACGTTGCTCACCAAGCGTTGACGTGTTTGCGCGTGGCGTTCAGAGACGTTCGCATAAAACGCTCTTGTGTGCGAGCGTGTGTGTGTGTGTTTATTTCGATGGCAACGTCAGTGGATAGCTTAGCACAAATATACAAGGAAACTGCGTCTCTCTCGCAGTATGTTCCAAGGAAATCTAAACTTTCCTATACAAACCTATTTTGATCACAGCGCAGGTTTGTGTGTTATTTATAAATCTCGCGTTTCTCCTGACGATGTACAATTACTAGACACTCTAAATAAAATCGATTTGATGTAAAAAAAAAAAAAAAAATCTCTGCGAATGTTACGATGCCACGAGAAACCGATGATTTTTTGTTTCCTGTTCGGAAGTAGAATTGCCAGAACCGGAACTGCGAAAAGAGAACGTACGTACAATCACAAAGCGCTTTAAGAGAAAGCAGAGCGACGATGAATAAAAAAAAAGATAAAGGAAGGGGGAGAGAAAGAGAGCAGAAAAATTGGCACGAATGAGAGAATCGCCGCTAATCTAAAGCAAAGTGTTTACATTATACAGAAGCGAACTTCTTCGCGGGGATATCGTCAAGTCACGTGTGCCTTTTTGTCGCCAGCGCGCAATTGTTGAACATTTCCAAATTCATCTATTTATTCCATCAACACATGTTCGAATTTTAAAATATACAATTTTTAAAATATACATGTTACAAAATATCACATCGTATATAGGACACAAAAATATTATCATACAATATATAAAAAAAAACAACGTGACGCACAATCAATGGCGCGGAATTGAATTGCGAGCTGCTATTTTGGACGCACACAAGCACCGGCGTTGTACAATAAAGAAATATGCGAAACAATTTCCAGACAGTAGACGCGCGCGCGCTCACTTTGTAACGCGCGCGCGTCGCGCGCACTTTTGCCTCGCCTATAGCCTCGCTTCGCCTCGCGAACAGCTGCGCGAGCGGCGAGCGTCGAGAGAACGAACGACCGAAAATAAATCCTCGCGGAGAATCATCGCGTACGTTGTTTGTTTTAAATAAAACAGGAGCACGGGGAGAAGGAAAGCGGGTAATAGCCAAAGCCGGTCAGTACGGTTGGCCAGAGCTATCCACTCGTTGCTCTCTCTTCTCTCGTGGCACGAGTCGTGAAAAAGTTGCCGGACGCTTCGCTCGTACATACATTCCCCGTGTACAATCGCGCGGCTCGGCGTAAAAAAAAAAAAAAAATTATTGCGTGCGACACTGAGCGACGACGCAAATAAAAACCAAAACGCGGTGTTGTGTCTCTCGTTTCCTTGTGCCTTTTTTCGAATCTACCCGCGCGCTACCGATCGATATTATCCCGGAAAAAATCGAATTCAAGTTTGCGCGCTCGAGTAGCGACGCGTATATCGAGTAAAATTTTTATATTATTGTTTACTTTTTTATCACGCGAATAATTTTTTTTAGTTATCCGAACGTCAAAGCGCGATATTCTATCGCTTCGCAATTTTTTTTGTGTCTAATTATTGTTTGTGTTTTAAAACCACTTGTGTCTAAAGATTTATAACAGGAAAATAGTAGGTAATTTTTCTTCTACTACATAAGACTATCAAAGCGTGCGATATTTTGACACATCTTACGTCAGGAAACTTAGTAGGTATGTTTCTTAGATTTATTTCTCTCTCTTTCTCTCTTAAATACTATATATAGACTTTATCCGATACAGAGCGCCGGATAGACACACACTTTGCTCTCTTTTATCGATTTAATCGCACAGGTTTTGAATTAAATCCTCACACGTGAAAACAAAAATTTTTCAAAATTTATAAACAATAAAATTAAAACCAGCAATGAAATTTCGCAGATAACAAGAGCCGATCGCTGGATGTTTTGCAGAATAAATATATTCAAATATGTATTTGCATTTTAGACGTGTAAATTCTTACGCATTATTTTCAAATTGAAATTTTCAGTTCTCAAATCCATACAGGACGTTAGGTTTGCATCACATATATGAAGAGAATATCCATTTTCCCTTTCCAATTAATTTAGAAATTATATTGCAAAAAAAAACACTCGACCAGGAACCTGGAATAAAATTAAATATAACACAATGCAAAATGACTTCCGTCTGTTCTTCTTCGCAGAGCTGGCAACCGTCACGAAAAGCACGTCGTCAGGTGACGGCGTGATAGCTCTGAGACAGACGGAACCAGGCGAATCGAGGATAGAACCGATATCGACGCCTACTGCGGTCGACGATGGAAACGCGCAGCATCAGCAGCAGCAGCAGCAGCAGCAACGGCACAGCAGCGACGGTCCCAACGTAGCAGCAGTCGGTGAGTGGAATTCATTGCCGGTACTGGTAGAACGGCTACGCAAAGCGCTCGAGCTGTCTCTGGCGGTGAGCTATCGGCGAGGAGGCGGCAGCGGTTGTGGCGATGAGTCGACGACGACGTCGTTCGCGGACCATGTTGTTGGCACTGACAACACCGAGCGCGGCGGAGATCGGGTCTACACGCGCTGTTGTTCCATGGAACGGGCGTTGCTCGGTGGCGGCGGCGGCGGCGGCGGCGACGACTGCGATTCCGAACTGAAGAGGAACGAGCTCAAGTTCTTGGAGGATCTGCTCCTGTCCGACATCCAGACCGCGCTCTCCCGTCTGCGCGAGACGCTCGAGCGTACAAACGTCGAGACGCTCGCCAAATACGGCGGTGCGTCGAATCCCACGAGCAAGCTGCAGCTTCTGCGACTGGTGTCGAGTCTGTTGTCGCGGCTGCAGGTGCCGGAGAAGAAAACGGAAGTGAGCGAGAACAAAACTGGCACGGCGCGAATCGGCGGCGTCATGCCGTTCGAGCAGAAACGACGCGCCGTCAGGCACACCATCGGCGTGTCCGCCGAGGAGATAGCGCACGCGAGAAGACAGTTGGAGGAGAGCAACGCGAACCTGGCGAGGTTGAACGATCAGATGCAGTTGCAGGTCCAGAAGCAAGAACCATCGGCGATGACCTACTTGACCAACAGCAGCGAGAAGTACGTGGAAGAGGTTCACGACAAGTACACGAAGGACGCGATCAATCAGCGTCAGTCGTTGCGCGACAAAAACAAAGAGTCCTCTTACGGGAGTGACGCGTCAGTCTATCAGCCGCTGATTCCAACGCAGATCGTGGACCGTGGCGTGGTTTCGACGGAACCGGGCGACTCGTTTGCGCGTCAAACTCGACGTCGAAGCAGCGTCGACAGTTGCCAGGAAAGTTGCGCGCTCGTCGACGACGAGCAAACCGCGATGAGGAAGGCGAAGGAGGATCAGAATCGGGTGGCGAGCCTAGCGAATGCGCTTCGGCAACGCGCAGACGCGGTCAGCGCAAACAGATGCAGCAACAACAACAACAACAAATTCACAGCGAAGAAGTCGAAGATCAAGCGCGCCAATACCATCGACATACCGAGCTACCTGAAGCTGCAGGCCGAGAATCTCGGTTACGATGGGACCGGTTGCGTTTCCCTGCGACGTCCCATCAACGTGAGCGACAAGATCGTCTCGAGTCCGAGTCTCGCGATGCCCCCGTCGTTTCAACCGCGCACGGAGAACGACAAGAAGTTTCTCGCGCTTATCAATCGCAACAACGATACGCAGACGTTCACTGCCGCGCCCGCCTTCATCAAGTCCTTCGGCTACACGAAGACAACGGACGCGTCGTCGATGAGCGAAAACTGGAACAGCCGGTTCTCAAACATCAAAACTGCGTTCGACAAACCCACGATGGCGAACGACAATAACGGGAACAAACCCACGTCTCCCAATCCGCATCCGGCGGCGAAACGCTTTCCGGTCGCGCAAATATTCGAGAAGACGTCCGGCGAGACGACATTGCACAACGGTTTCAGGAACGCGCCGCCTGACGTGGGCTTCAGGCACGCGCCCTCGTCGCTGTTTCAGAAGATCGAGAGATCGCAGAATCCGAAGTCGCCGCCGGGCCAACAGTGGCAGAGAAACAACGCGCCGTTCGCAAGTAACGCGCGCGAAAATAAAGCGAGAACCACGTTCGATCGGGACAACAGCGGCGGCATTCGGTCTCAACCCTCGTCCAAGTGCGGCGCGAACGAAAATTCGCAGAAGTCCGATTTCTCTCGACCACCGTGGATCGAACACGATAGAAACGAGAGGAAACCGACGAAGATGGTCACGGAAAACGGACGGCTCGATTACCGGCAGTTCTGCAAGCAGTTCGCGCCCTTCGTCGCGAGCAAGAACGCGGTACCGGAGTCTAAGAGATCGCCGCAGAACATTCTGGGACGTTCGAAGGCGCGCGGTAAGAATTTCGTCGCCCCGAGGGACAACAAACTCGACTCGACGGACGGGAAGATCTCGTTTAAGAAAGCAACTCCCGAGAGAGACTCGCAGACGCGACAACAATATCGTCCGGGTGACTTGCGTCCCGAGCTCCGAGGATTAAATCGGGACAGATTTTCCTGCGGGAATAAATCGACCAACGTGGTGGGCAACAACGATGAGAACTCGCCGAAATCTGACGTAACGTTCAAAAGTAACTCGTCCGTGGCAACTCAGACCGGTGGAGCCAATAACGTCAATCTGCCGGAAGAGATGCGCGCGCACCAAGCGGTTTCGAAAAATCCGTTGCGCGCTCAGAACAACTTCGCGTCCGTTGAGACCCTCCGCGAGCCGGAAATGGAACAAGGGACAGCGTTCCGATGCGAGAACGCGTCGGAAAATAACAATCCCACGTTGGAATCGGCCTTTTATCCCGAGAATCCTGGACACTATGTTCTGGACTACAATCAGAATTATCGTTCTCCGACCGAGATCTCCGTTGCGCGAAACGAGACCTCGCTCTTGGCAAACGCAAGCGCGCACAGTCCCATTGGGAACGTTCCTGTTCGAGCTACGTCCGATTACTCGTTGGAGAAGAACAAGCAGATCTTTCCGCCGTCTAGTCCGCAGAATTACTTCCCGTCCAAATCGACCATCGACACTCGGCGATCGGAAACGTATCAGGATCGTCCCTACCCGTACGTTGCGTTCGCGACGAACCAGCAAGTTCCTTTGTTCGAGAATCACGTGTCGAGCGAAATCCAGGGCCGAGAAAATTACAAGCGCGCGAGCGACGCTCTGCCCGAGGAACAGAATATTCAGAACCAGGATATCAGCGCGGAGGCCGGCGTCGTGACGCGTTACACGTGCGCGATCGCGACCGTCGCGTCCGCAGAAAACGACGACGTTTCGCCGAAAACACGCGCCGATGACGAATACAGAGCGTCGCTGTCCACTTTGCCGCCGTCCTCGCAACTCTGGTCGTGTCCCATCGTGTCGACGACCGGCAGCGAGGTCGCCACAACCGAGGACGAGATACGCCGGCACAACATACTGCAGCAAAGTCTGGTCTGCCGTTTGCAGAATGAGCGCGCGACCCTAAACGATTATCCCAACATCGCGATTGTTCCCAATCAGTCCGCCGGTTTTGGTCAGATCGATCACAATTTCAATGCTCGATCCGGTATCAATCAGGTTGCGAAATGTGAACAATCGGCAAAACCGCGAGTTGAAGCCGCACCGAAACGAGCGGAATTGAAAAAATTGGAGCCGCCGATAGTCGCCAATTTGCTGGCACCACCGCCGTCGTCCTCGGGATTCGGAGCGAACCGAGTTACCGCCCTCAAAGAACAATACGAGCAACCTCCTCCCGCCCTTGGTCATTCGACGTCTCTGCAAAAGGAACGTTCGCCGATTCCGACCGGCACGAGCGACACGATGGACTCGAGCGACAAATATTTGGCGTCCTGCGCCAGCAAACCGTTCAGATCCATCGTTCTGTCCAAGTCCGAGTCGTGGCATCAGCTGGCGATCACGAAGAAACCGTCCGCCGTCCCGCCCCCGCGTCCGTCTCACGGCGGTTTACTCCCTCCGCAGTCGTCGTCGATCAGCGGCGCGTCGTATTCTCCGAAACCGCCCAAGCCGAAATCGACGACGATGTCGTCCTTCCGCATGAAAAAGCAATACGAGGCGTCCTCGTCCTCGGACAGCGTGAAGAAAATGGAGAACAAGATACGCCGTTACTTCGACACTCCCCCGTGCGGCGGCGATCACGACACGAAGAGCCGACGTTTCTCGTCGTGCAACCCGCCGGCCAAGGGTATGCTCGGACTGTCCCGAAGTCGCACCATGCCCGGTATATGCGACGAGAGGCTGCGCTTGTCGATTCCCCCGCCGACGACGTCGCCCCAGATTCCGACGGCGAATCTCAACAGCGCCGAAGTGGACCGCGTGTTCGAGGACATCTTCGAGGAAGCTACGAGAGCCGACGGTCACTAATAAAAAAAACAAAAAAAAACAAAAAAATCCAATCGGGGCTAGGTTTCGTGTTTTCGTTGTTAGTGTTGTGTGTGTTGAGCACCGGTGTGCGATTCCGAACGACTGCGGTGTTGCAATAATAAAACAAAATTGGACGTCGTCGTTCGGGACTTTCGAATTTTATTCTCGGCACGATGTTATATTAAACTGTGGTCCCCCCCCCCTCCGCACGCGAAACAAATCGCGACAAGAACGAAACTTCGGAACGAAACGAAATTCGCAAAAAAGAAATATATCGTTGTGCAAAACACAAAGTTAGTGGCGCGAATTTAATTGTTACAATTGCGATCGTAAATCTCTTCGACTTTGTGCGAATTAATTACGTCGCGTTTTTTTTTCTTCGCGTTCGTCTTCTTAAAGTTTCGCAAAACGAAACTGCCTTTTGAAAGTCGCTATATGAGAGGACCATGCCAACTCCCGAACGAAACAGTGAGTCCACAGCCTTTGATTTTGTTGATCTGTTTTTTGTCATAGTCACGCAGTAACATTACGGTTTGTGCGAGTGTGTGGAAAAAAAACAGAGTGCATCGTAGTTTACGTGTCACGCGTTTAGAACAGTTAGTTAAATTACAGAGCAATGTCCTGTAGTGATGTTATTAGATTACACTTTAAGGGGATCTTAATGTGGGTCTGTTTTATCGATAAAACTGAATTTTTTGTGCACGCTAATCTGTTCTTTTTTTGGCTGTGTGGATTGATAAATCCTTTTCGTATAATTAAAATACATACAACAAGGAATCCGGGACCTCCAACTTTATATAACAAAATGAAAAAAATTGAAGTTTAAAAAACATTTTTTTTTAATTTTGGTATATAAAGTTGGAGGTCCCGGATTCCTTATTGTATATACTTTAATTGTACGAAAATATCAATCCACACAGCCAAACAAAAGATTAGTGTGCACAAAAAATTCAGTTTTATCGATAAAACAGACCCACTTTAGGATCCCCTTAATCTCCCGAGACACACGTTCTTCCCCTCCTCGGATGATTGAAGCAAAATACCGATTCTCGCTTCTGTGCGCAATTACAGCTGTTGTATAGTTTATTAAAGAATATATACATTAATTATTTTAAATATATATATATATATATTTTTTTTTACGCAACATATTTATGTTACACATTGCGTAACGCGAATGTACAATTACGTTCTCTCGTCGAGAGCGATATTGGACTGTGCTTCACAAATCCTCTGGTTTTACACACACAAATTTTTGTCCGTTAGACAAAAAAAACTATTGTCTCTCTTTATACTCTTGAAAAATTAATAGACATATCGAGAAAAAAAAACCAGAACATCTATATGCTCTTGATTATCGTCCAATTGTTACCTTTCCGTTATTTTTTTTTTCTTCTTCTTTTGCACTAAACTAAAGTTAAGTTTTTCGTTTACGACACACTAATGCATGTCACCACCAGGCATGCAAAACGCCAAAGAAAGAGTGTGTGAGAAATGTTAAAGCTCTTGCCGAGTTTTCCAATAATCTAATCACACCGCTGCGTGTTTTTTTTTTTTTTTTTTTTTTTTTTTTTTTTTTTTTTTTTGACATGTGTTAAAAGTGTTGAGAATTCAGTTACAGGTGAACAAGCAAATAAAATACATAGAGGCATCAGTTTCAAATTACGTAGTACATAGGCGTATCTTCTTTCGACGCGTACAAATAAAGTTGACACGCGGGGTTTTTGTCCGAGAAAATTTCTGGGCTGACAGAATGCTCTTGTATTTTCCAGCCCCGAAGAAGAAGCCGCTGTCGCCGTTCGCCAAGTTTCGTCAACTCGACAGACAAAATAGCGCCACTTTATCACCAAGGTAATTGTGCGCGCTGTGTATAAACAATTCACTTGCAAAATAATTCAACGTCAATCACCTGTTATACACATACATATATAGATAAGTTTTACATACACGTTGCACGTTTAAAATACGCAGACAGATGTGTGCTGCGACGAACAATTGTTTTTGTGCCGAAGTGATTCATGACTTCTTTTTAATTGTAGTTCCGTAAAATCGCCGACAACGGAATTTCGATTTAAATTCACGGATCCAACTGTGCAGGACAATGCTGCTCAGATTAAAGAGCGATTATTGGCGTGGTGTCGATCCAAGACTAAAGAATACGAGGTAAATATGTATGGAAGCGAGTTGTCGAAAATAATTGGTGGAGAAGGAGGCCGGCTCCAATACGTCATCGTGATCTCAAGTGGCATCCTCTTAGACGTTTTTTTTTTAGCTGAGTTGTTTTTTATTTTCTCAACTGCGTTCTATCGAATCGCATTTTACGACTGGTTTATCATAATAAGTGTTGGAAGCAAGAATTCACACAGACATCTTCTGTTCGTAGATGAGATCGTCGCGCGCGTAAAATTAATTGATGCGTAAACTCGTTTACGCATCATTTTTATAATTTTTTTATTGTTACAGAATGTACAACTTGACAATTTTTCGACCAGCTGGAACAATGGTTTAGCGTTCTGCGCGTTGGTCCACCATTTTAGACCGGACGCTTTCGATTACAATTCTTTACGCCCGGAAAATCGTAGGAAAAACTTCGAGCTTGCCTTTACTAAGGCCGAGTAAGAGAACTTGGAATTTTTATCGGTGTTTTTTTTTTTTTGTTTTTATTATGTCGATAAGCCTTTGACCTCCCAATTCCTCTCACTCTCTCTTTCGTAATACGAGATCATTGCAAGATAGCTTTGTTCTTCCTCCGTGTCGGATTTATAGCTGTTTTGGCGTTCATTAAAATGCGCTCCTGTGTGTGAACATTTGAAATGTGATACCAGTGGATATCCGCAAAGAGAATTCTTTTATATTTCCAGAAGAAGAGACTGTATATCGTCTATTATTAAACAATTTTTTTAATTTTGTTACTTCTTTTCTTTTTTGTTTTACAGTATAAAATTTTATATTTTTTGAACGTTTATATTTTTATTATTTTTTTCGTCGTTGTCAACAATCACTTATCGTTCATTTGTTCTATCATTTTTTTTTTTTTTTTTTTTTTTTGTTATTCTTTTACGCTTGATATGTTTGCAGAGCGCACCACAAATAAAACTATATCCAATTAAATCTAATCTCTCTCCTTCTTTCTCTCGCCGTCTTGTCTCTTTTTTTTTATTTTCAAAGAAATTATCGATATTACTTAATTACCTTTTATATTTCGAGAAAAAAAGAACCAAGAACAGCTGCTTGATTTTGCAGCGAAATCGCTGGAATCGCGCCACTGCTCGACGTCGAAGACATGGTAATGATGCAACGTCCGGATTGGAAGTGCGTTTTCACATATGTACAATCCATTTATCGTCGTTTTAAGGACGAGGACTAACTATATAACGACTAACTTACATACGATGCAGCAGTCTGTAGCACAACTTAATTTTGCGCCAAGGAACACAATAGTTATTCACACACACACACACACGCACACATATCATGTAAATCCAAAGTGTGATTACAAGAATAATTATCTTCTGGTTTTACAGGATCACACACACACACACACACACACACATATATATATATATATATTTTAGCATTAATAAATTTTGTAGTCTTATATATATTTCTTTTTGAAATTTAATCTGGACAAGATAACAGAATAGAAACCGATTTTCTTATGTTACTATAAAAATAACAAAATAATGTCTTTCAATGATAAACACTATACAACGATAGACAATTGTAAGAAATTAAACTTGCAAAATTGCATGGAACCTTGTATTTTCAAACGCGATTTTCTTTGTCAAAAAGAATATCGCCTTACTAAAAAAAAAAATAATAAAGTAATGAAATATTGATTTGTTTTTTTTTCGCCCATGACTCACAAAACACATACGAGATAAGATGTCCATGTTTGTTTTGTTTTACAGATACTACTGTCACGCACTGTCGTTTTCGGCTTCGAAAGTAAGACAAATCGATTCGGTGACTTTGTATCTAATTTCTTTTCACTTGTCGTTAGTTCGAGAACGGCCGGGACAATTCGTGGTCCATTTCACGACAGCGAATCCGACTGGAAAGTGAAGTATCACCGTTTCTTCATGTGACGGTCTAAAGACGCACGAAAATTTTTTTTTTTTTTTTTTTTTTTTTTTTTTTTTCAGTCTTACTGTTTTATCCATTGCATAAACGGAATACTTAATGGCGTCTGTATGTAGCGTGCAGTACACTCTATACGTAATTCTTCGTAAAAAAAAAAAAAAAGGAAACTTTCGCACTCTTTAAAATGACTTTCAAAGAAGCAACCGCATAAGACAGCAAAGACAATTAAAATAATGTATCTCATTTACTGTCGGTAAACGTTATGCTAATTATTAGTTTTGTAACGACAAAGAAACACTAGACACTAACACTAGAAAAATTGCTTGTAGGAAAAAAATGGAAATACAAAAATAGAAAAAATATGTGCTCGGTGTCGATGCGCAATCGCGTCTTCGTACAACAGAAAAATCAAGAGTACGTATAATTACTAGACACGATTGGAAAGATAATAGAATACAAAAAAGATCAATAAAAATTCACTTGCATGTAATAATTATACTTGTGCGCTTCGATGCGGTATCGGTACACACCCTGCAGCTGCTTTTCCTTCCCTTAATGTGCAGCAGATCGTCTCTCACGCATTAACTGATAATCCCGGCAGTAAGTATTTCCTGGAATATATGTGACATCAGACAAAATCTAAATTAAAAAGAATCTTTTAAAATCAATAATTCTGGTATGTAAAATTGATAGTAAATAAAGAATACCTTAATATATGTATTTTTCTATTTTTTTTTATCTCGTTAGATTTAAATTAAATCTACTTAGATTTAATCCATTTTTTTTCGAGTAATTTATTGACGTAGTACGAGATTGCACAAACAACTATGAAAATCTATGACAGCTTGTGTTCTTTCCAGTATTTTTTTTATATTTATATCAGTACGATATCTCGAATCAAGCAGGACAGTATACAATGGATAAGAAACAGATACGGGCGTTTCACACATACCAACGTGTCAGCATGGGACTCTTTAGCGTTTTCAATTTGTGGCACTATCGTACAAAGTTGAGCACGATTTTGTGCGTGTTAATCTTTGCTTCTATCGTAATATCAGTGAATTTCTACATAAATAATATATTTTGGTACAGCCATAGCGTGCCCGCATTATTAGTTAGCCTAGGAAGACTAATATCTGCTTTTAACGTCGTCTTCAAG
>QVNV01004300.1:0-20051 GCA_014825455.1 Pseudomyrmex pallidus | reverse complement strand
GTTCTTCCTCAACGCGCGACTCACATGCATGTGGAAACTCTTCGCATAAGTGGCCTACCCACACGAAAAGGGTAAAGAGCAGAGAAGGTATTGGGATTGGCGAAAGGAGACTAGACACAAGATCAGACACAAGAGTCGAGGGAACGCTAATCCAATTGTGTGAGATTGAGTATTGAGAAATTTGAGAAAAGATTGAAAGAGAGAGATCTGAGAAGAGAGAAAATATCAGACGTGTCATATTTCTCTTTTGTCATTTGTCTTAGAAATACTCGAGAGTTGATTCTTTTTCTTGTTAGAAAACAAAGATAATTCTTATCTAATTACACATGAAAGAAATATTGATAATTTTATTTCGTATTGTTATTCAGTCTTTTGTTCTTTAATAATTAAACTTTGCCCTTTGAAATTCCTCTCATATAACGCAGTTAAGTTTTAATTTCGACATTATTTTTCTGTCGAATAAAAACCGAGTTAAAAACAAAAGCGTAAATCAGGCTATCTTATTTTTTTTTTTCGGATAGTATTTAAATTACAGACAGCTTGTAAGAAAAGAAAACATCGCTAAAAATCGACTTTTTAATTATTTTAAGACGTAAATGCGTATGTTGTATGTCTCTGGCAAGTGTGTCGTATTACCGGGAGTCGAATTACCGATTAAGGAGAAGACCGCGTTCCTGGAAACTATCGCTTCCTCGATTACTATGCGAAAGACAGCATTAGTGTCACGTAGCGCTCGCTCGTTTTCCGGGATACGGGGAGATCCCTCGATCATTTATGCAAATTAACATTTTCCCGCTCCGGACATGGACGAGATCGCGGTTGAGCGAGCCAAGCAACGATTTGCTGATGTGTAAATGACCCGTCTTATGCTTAAAGATAACGTTATTTGCGCGACATTCTCAAACTCTTATACATACATATTTAAAATGAGAGAAATGATTCTATCTTCCTACTTCCATTTTTACCTTATCACCTTTTTTTTTATATATTACAATGTCATTTTTTGATGATTGTGAAGATGTTACGAATAATCTTTAATAGTTACATGCATATTGTACATGAAAACAAATAAGAATTTGTATTCATGTAAGTACAAGTGATAGATGCGACATAGTCTCTTTCCGAGTCTCTTTTTTTATCTGTCGCTCCTCCCTTTCTCATCTACCTGTGCTGAGTGACCCGCCTATTCATCTTTCATTGTACTATAGTCGACCAATAATCTACCCGACCAATAACTTATCTAATAACTTATCCAACCAAATTCGTTCTTGAAAATCTTCTTTTCTAGAGATTTTTAAAAGTCTTCTTCGAAGGGTCGGCCCCTCATAGTTCGGACTTCGAATGTTGGCGATCAACAGGCTCTTGTTCACGAGAAAACCTATTGGTTCGTTCGATGATGGTGTCCTCGCGTCTCACAAGAACTGGCGGGAGAAAGGTAACTGGCCTAAGAGAGGTAGCGGAGTGTGTCGCTCCTACATACACGTGCAACTCGTAATGCACATGCGTGCAACGCATACACACACGCACACACACCTACGCTCAGGCGAATAGCGCTGGACGTCGGTCG
This sequence comes from Pseudomyrmex pallidus, assembly GCA_014825455.1. Lineage (NCBI taxonomy): Eukaryota > Metazoa > Arthropoda > Insecta > Hymenoptera > Formicidae > Pseudomyrmex > Pseudomyrmex pallidus. The sequence continues at coordinate 18,484 of QVNV01004300.1, read as the reverse complement.
AACACTCTCGGAAAAGGTGAGTAGAAAGAGAGAGAGAGAGAAAGAGAATCGGATAGGAAGACGAGAACGAGCGGAACTGAGGTCCGCGGAGCTTCCTTTCCTTCGGACATGCCTGGCTGCCTTCTCGTCCTCTCCCACAGATTACGAACGACTTCTCTCCTGCGTATCGCGTCCCCCTGTGCCCGCCTTGTCCGTCGTCAAATACTCTCTCTTTTGTTTTCTTTTAATAACATATATATAACATATTTTTTTCTTTATTATTTATATTCTGTTTTTATTTCCAATTATTTTGTGTCGCTAATTACAAATTTGATAGAAAATAGTATTTTAATTTTCGTTTAATTTTAAAACTTTTCTTTATCGGAGGCGACTTTTATTTCACATTTATCTTGAAAAACTTTATCTCCGAAGCTCTTAACATAAATTTCTTCTGTTCTGAATTGTTCAACAACTTGTTACTCTATTCTGAAATTTTTCAATTACTTTCATTAAATAATTCATTATAAAAATTTTACTCGTTATCTCCTCGTTTTTATCTCAAGAAACTGCTCTTCATGTAGAATTTATGACTAGCAGTTCGGCACAAAAATGCTAAAACAAAAGAATCCTCTTTCTCTCTGCTTCCTTTTGCACACTTGCTTATCGATGTGTGAGCCACGGACGGTACAGTTGCTAATACCGAGCGTAACAACGACAATGGTGATCGCGAGAGACCATTAGGAACGTCCCGGCCTCGAAAGGAGGAACTACGTTGGACGCACCTACTTCCGGGAGGCCATGCCTCGACGCGCCTTCACCTGCGAGGAATCCGTTTCGCGGGCCAAGCCGAGAAGCAGTTCTCGACGACACGGGAATCTTGATCGTAAATAAAAAATACACGCGTCGTTGTACGATGTAGTTCAATTTTATTTATGTTGAAATTTTTGCAAAACAAATCCCTCAAAATATCTTTTTTATTAGGAAGTTGGCCAGTGCGAGGTAACCAGATCTTCGGGTTGACAAACTTCTTTATTTGTAAACAATTCAAACGTTTTGACCCTAAAGTTGGGTCTTCTTCAGTGTTCGTAATTTGTAGGTAGGGAGAACTCAGTCCATCAGTCGTGTATAGTCGTTAACAATATATTGTGTTTTCACGGGGATGACATTCCGAAAACTTATTGCAAAAGACTTACAGCGCGGCGGCCACAGATAGACTTGGGGACTTTGAGACAGATTTGACTCACAATATATTTCTCACAATATATTTGAACACAATATATTGTTAACGACTATACACGACTGATGGACTGAGTTCTCCCTATCTACAAATTACAAACACTGAAGACGACCCAAATTTAGGGTAGAAATGTTTGAATTTTTTTAATAAAGAAATTTATTAACCCGAAGACCTGGTTATTACCTTGCATTTTCTACTATTATATTTATCTCATAAGAAAGATTATTAAAGTTAAATCTTTTTTTATTTTTATCGTATTTTGTGTATCTCACCCATGTGTACACAAATTAACAAAAATAAGAATTTAGTAACGCGCGAATTATTTCTTTATTATTTTTTTTATCTTACGGGTTTGAAATGTCTATCGCAATTTTACAGCGAATGATTGATCGTTTGCGAGACTGACGATTGAAAGTTGAGGATCGCGAGTTAAGCTCAGGATCAAGAGAGTTCGAAGTTGGAAAATGGATGTTTGCAGACACTTTATACGCGTTGAGCTTCTTCATTCGCGAATAAACGTTAAGTTCCCCCTTTACTTTTGTTGCACGGGAGTAGCAAGAACGCGGTATCTTTCTCATCGGTCGACCAAGAATTGACCGGTGATATGGGCGAGGCGTGACAAAAGTAACGGGGTGATCGTGAGTGGAAACGGATCGTGCGTGCCATACGATAATACGCGGTAGGATACGCAACAATGGTCTACTGCACGTCACGAGCGCACGAAAGCGTCGCTGATGCAATCCGCGTCGACAGTTGTGCGACATGCAAACACATAACATCGCACACATAAATCGCATACTTATTGCCCTGCCCTCCCGTGAACAACCTTGAGACGCCGCAGTGCGCAATGTATATCTCGGAGATCGCAATTCGTCAAAGCGATGTCGTGAGTGGTGGACGTGGTGGTGCTTTGCACGACCCTCTCGTTATGTTGCCGCCCGATCGCTTCCGATTCGCTTCTTAAAGTTTTAAGAGAAGGGACTTGTGCGACTCAAGGCAAGGCGTTTACACACAAATTGCCGTAGCCGTAAGATAAGACGTACAGTAAGAATGAACCAATCGTAGAATTTTCGAATCATAAGGCTGTCACATTTTCGAAGATAAACGATTGTAATTGGTCAATTCTTATGGTCATGTCTTCGGATACGTTATGGCTACGGATTTGTGTACGATGGCCTTTTTTCCTTAGACGGCTAAACTTAAGGAGCGAATCGGAGTCGGCAACGGAACGAGAAGACGAAGTCGCATCAGATACCACCACTCATTGTACCGCCCTACGAATTGTGACTTCTGACCAGAATCCAAGTTTGCTCATTATGATTGGTCGATCTTCTGCAGGCGCACCTGATGAGAACGTCTTTAAGTCTGTTGTGGCTATGAATCTTTCTACCTGGTGTGTTTCTTCGGTGATCAAGATTTTTCTGCCGAAGACACGTATAGTTTCATGGAGCTTGTCGTATAATCGAGTGACACAAGAGTCTTTGGTTGACTGATGGAAAAAATTCGGAAAAACTGAACTGTCAAATCTATCAGATTTCTGTGAAATATTGTTTAGTGATTGACAAATTAGTGAGAAAGCAGATAGTAATCTGTTAAAGTGTAAATAATAGTTCTAAAATGTGTAATCGCGAGAAATCGAATATATATATATATATTATATATTTTTTTTTTTTTTTTTTAAAGCCGCGCAATCTTGTGTCGCTATTTCTTTATTTTTCAACAAACTCAATTTATCAGGGAGCGATCACTTCGAAAATAAATAACTTGGAAATAATGTCCCGTCTGACTTGAACTTTGCAGCCGCGTTGCTCCACGGTAGCAGATCTTTCGAAAGAAGTTGATATTGCCTCGATACTGCGCGCACGGTGCAGGATTTATTAATCCACCACACGGTGCACATGCTTGAAAGACAATGGCTCGTATTCTCGGCGCGCATTTGCCGCTAAACGTGTCCGGCCCGATTCTCATTTCGTGTTTCAAGTCGCGTGTCTCGCTCGTATTAGACAAATTGAACTCTTAGATCGTCACACTTAACTAATTGCGCGAGAGAAATGCTATCGGCAAATATTCTCCCCATTATTTAACAATTAATGCTTTCTGATTCAATATTTTCAGTTTTATACATATATTATATAAAACTCAAAAATAATATACATATATCTTTATATGCTAATATAAATATATTTAACATATATTTCTTATATATTATAAAAACATGTTATTTTATATTTATATTTATGGAATAATATATATAAAGAAAAACCACAAAATATATTATTATAATTAATAAATAAACAGAACATGTTATATAACATGTCAGTAAGAAAAATAGTGTTTCAGTGTTTAAAAATATTCGATAAATTTACTCCAAGAGTAGATTTGCATCTGGGTGAGCAAGATTATTTCGTGTGTAATTTTACGAAGACAAGTGACGCGGTAGAGTGTAGAATGTAGTGATTAATGTTCTCGTTTGACGTTTCACCGCATTTGCAATTTAAATCAGATGCTCCGAACAAGGTGTTCCGGAACTAAACGAGTCGACTCGATCTCTCGCAAAAATGTGAACCCAACTCTGAAGAAAAATGACAGTTATTTCATTATCCAATAAATGTTCGCGTGCGCAAACACAGATAATTGCAAGATTATTTATTATCGAATAAATCGATAAAACATTTATATCGATTATATTTCAAATACACAAGTTTTTACAAGATCTGCATATATACATTTATTTCAATTTTAATTACTTTTTTTTAACAAAAATTCTTTTATTTGTCGTATAATTAATTATCAGACTATAAAAGTGTCAAAAATGAAAAAATGTACGCTACTGTATTTATATAAATACCAACTTTCAGAGTAGGTTTACACATAGAGACGTAAGGAAGTTTCCTACTATTTCGTACGACGCAATTTACGAGTTACGGAGGATCGATCATCGACTTGTCGTATACACGGTTAACCTTTAACATGTCGCGCAAGCGTGTAAAACTTTCTCCCTACTAATCAAGTCCTACGCACAGCCGCGCGTTTAATATGTAAATGTGATAATTCGGATTTTTAATCGAAAACTCCGAGTCCAGATAATTATATTCCGTTTAATTTTTAAACGGAAAATTGTTTATACAAAAAAATCGTCTTAACACTTTGCTGGAATCAGCAATTAAAAACAAAATGAAGATCGATATGCGATATATATCGAAATGCGATATATATCGATATGCGATATATAGATCGATATGCGATATTATAATGTTTGCATAGACAAATCTTATTCCTGCTCAAAACGCTACTTAGTATAGTAGTATTACAGTAAGACCCTGCGGTAAGAATTTGTTTATGGCGGCGCCGTTGAAACGATCGTGAACGTAGAGTCTTTCACCAGTTTTCGATCGATCGCGGTCCGCGATCACACGGAAGAAAGAACTTTGGACATCTATACGTCACCCGTCGCGTCTCCCCGTCTTCATTGAGTTCCTGTACATTGCGCGATTAGATAACAGCAGGAAGCCGCGTTTCGGTTGCATAATATATCCATGTTGCGCAATCGATACCTTCACCTTACGCGCGCCTTGTGTCGTTGTGTCGAGAGAAAATCCCGATCGCGAGAGAAAACAACGCAGCGCGGTTCTGAACGGAGAGGGTGCGCGATCGAATTTCACCCAAAATTCAACCCCGCCTTAGTCTAGCGAGGAAATTTAATCCGTCACTGGTCTGCTCTGATAATGTCCCAACGTGATTTTCCGGCGCTCGGTTCTTGTGCATAATCCGATGCGCGTTTCAACTTTAGCGCGTCGATTATTTCCGCGGAGAAGAGAATAATTACATACAATTCATTCATTTTGCGGTCATTTGTCCACCGTGCTAACATCTTTAGTGTTTTTTTTTTGTTTTTAACAGTAACCAAATCTATTTTCAAACACGCTGTAAACGGACAAGCGGAACCCAGCGGATTAGAATCCAATCACAAGTTTCTGTCATTTCGCTTGAATCAATTTGGATTATGTATCTTGTATATATAATTTCGAGATTGGTGCCGGTAATGATATTGTAGCACACTAATTTTGATACGTACTGTGTATGCCGCGCTATCACAATGGACTCGCCAATATTTAAGCGGCGAGGAGAGGCAGCGGCGGCGGCAGCAGCAGCAGCAGCAACAACGGTGACCGTTGGAGTGATCAGAATGAATATCCGCGTTCTGTTTAAAATTCCGCCCGTTCTCGCCCGTTCTACTCGGGTAAACTAACAAACATTGCGCTAGCGGCCGCCCTGAATCTCTGATATGAATTTCTGCTAGTGATCGAGCGCGCTCGCGGGCTCGATTTATAGCCACTTTCGTCGACCCGAAACGATACCGAATAACTCTCAATCGGAAATCCCGTTGCGTAAAATCGCTTGCGATAGCAAATCCCGAATAACGGATGAAACAAATGTGTTTTTAATTTTTTTTTTTTCAAGCCGGAAAGGAGAGAACGATGACGAGAATCGTAGAAATGAGATACACGTCGCAAAAGATACAAGATCAGAAGCTGATTTCACCTAGGAAAGGAATGATGTAATTTTTTTCTTTAATAAAGACAACTCTTTTTTCGCGCTTGACACCGAAGGTGTCACACCCATGCGGGAATAATTGATGATATTTTCTCTCTCTCTCTCTCTCTTTTTCATTCTTTTTCTCTCTATCTCTCTCCCTCGCACTGGCGTCTCGAAGGTGGCACGTGGGCAGCTAGGCGTGTATCGATATATTTCCGAGATATGGACCGTGCCCGCTGGAAAAGCTGAACGTACGGTGAGGTAACTAGTGCGGGAAACCAGGTCCGACACACGCGCGCACTTAGCGACACAATAGGCTCGTTCCTTTTAACCGGAACAGGACTCAACCTCGATTTGACAAGTGGTTGACACAACAGGCGCGTTCGCGAGTTCAATTATTTATTCCTTTGCACTTCTTTGTGCGTACCAAGAGGATGGATCAATCATTGTCTACGGATCGAAAGATCACACGTGTGTGTGTCGCATGTTTGTTGAAAAAGTTGCAAATATACAGCGGCAAGTAGTTCATTATGAAATATAGTCAGACGCACAAACGGGTGTAACAAGGTAAGTATGCGCTTGAAATAAATAGCGTATCTTACGCAACGTTCTGCGCGACACACGCATGCAAAGTGCTCTATCGAGACAAAAATATGTCAATCGCCGCGTGTGGAGATTTATTATATTATCACGCCGAGAAATCGCGTAACCGTTCAACTCGCACCCGTTTTTCCAAGCCGCGCGAAAAGCGTGGCGAGCGGAAAAGAAGTTCGCGCGCGCACGATAAAAAAAAAAACAAACCGCGCGAGACGGGCAAGAAAAGGGAAGGGAAAAAGGGAAGCGATCGACGCGGGTCAACAGCACACGTCGGGCGATATAAATCAACCTCTCGATTGCGCAACGTTGATTTATCGTCGACGCTGGACGCGCTCGTTACGCGTCTCTCTCGACCACGTGCGTTTGCGCAGCGCGCGCGAGTCGCGTGCACACGCTCGCGCAAATATCGGTTGGTCGCTGCATATGCAACGCATATATGTGTGTGCGTGTGTGTATGTGTGTGAGTTATCCGCGTGCAGACAGCTAATCGGCGTCGTAACATCGCCGCGAATAAAAGAAGACTATTAACGCGCGCCAATCAGCGTCGCTTACTTTGCGTTTGTTCCGGCTCGCCGCCGACGGTTCACTTGTACGACCCGTCTACCATAAACAATCACGCAATGAGAAAGTCGTGGGAGACTGCGTGAAAAAAAAAAGAGTAATTTTTGAAATGGTAATTAAAAAGAGACGCGTTGGTTTTGTAAAATACGCGTATCGCGTCGTGAAAACGAAATTTGGAAACGATTGAAAACAAATGAGCGTTTGGGAAAATCTCACGGCTCGAATAATTTTTTGTTTTTATTATCGACGTTTGTTGTTACCGTGTTATATTTTATGGATAACGATATGTGAGTAACGAAGCTTCTCATCGCACGCATAAAACTGGTGAGAGCGCGCGCTCGGTGAAAACTACTTATAAATAGCTCTGTTGGTTTATGTCTGGTCTATCGTGTCTAGAATTCGCGAAATGGTTTCTATTTCGGTTCTGATACTCGTCGGGCGAAGAGCGTCTGTTTGATTTCGTCTTGTGGTTCACAATGTTCCATTACTTTCGCGCGCGCACGTCCAATTAATCAAGTCGCTGTTACACAAAGCGAACGGTTGTCTCTGATTTTCAGCGGAGTTGCAAAAATAACCGATACGTCATGTTACCGTCGAATGTTTTTCGCGCGCGCGCGAGGTTGTTTCTGTTCGCGTTCCCGCATATCCGCCGTTCTCCAAGCGCTCGCGGAAGTCCGTTCCCTTCGGTATTTCCTTTCTATTTCCTACGTGCCTAGCGGTGTTCGGAAGTTCCGCCCGATATACTCTGCTCTCTTCAAATCCATTTGAAATTTTATCGATACACTACCGGTCGAATGAATAATTCGTCGATTCTTCGATTTTTCGAAGGAGAAGTGGTGATCTTTTGCACGAAAAATATTTCTCGCGCCTAGTCTTGCGAGAACATAACGAAAGTATATGAGAGATGCAGTTAGTAAATAATATGAAAAATATAAAAGACAAATATTGTCAAAATCTCAATAGAAAAGATATTTTTAAATTTGATCAAAATTGCAAATTTTATTCAATGTTTTATGTGTAAAACAGAGAATATGTAATATTTATATTACATATGCATATCTGTTAGAGAGATCAAACGCGAGCTTCACGAAGGATTAATTTCCGCAATTCATTAGTTCGTTCTTTTTCAATTCTTCGTTTGAAAAGTTTGACATTATACAAAATTTAATTATATTCTTGATATCGTGCGCGATTTGATGCAAGTGCAAGAGCACCTGCTAACGAACCGCACGACATGTATATAATATATATATGTACATATATATGTATATATATTTATTTTCAAAGAGACACCGAGTATCGATTAATAGGCGAAAAGCGCAACGCAGAGAGGCATTAGCGCGGAGTAACGTCGAGGCCGAGTACCGGTTGTAACGGTACGTTACTGTATTGTGCATTATCTATAAATTGCGTTTCTCACTGTGTGTATATGCCTAGACACACTGCGTTTTTCTTCAGCCTTGAGAACACCGCGAGCCCGTTATGCACACGCCGCGGCGCTTATCTGAAACTCAATCGCTATTACTGCCGGTATGAAAGTGCGAGCTCGCGCATAGTGAAAAGTATGACACGCTAATGACATAAGATCTCGCGCGCGCGCTGGCCGTGGGGGAGGGGTTACAGTCAGGAAATTAACGCGTCGCAATTAATTCCGTACTACGAAACCTGAGGAATGTATTGTTTCGAAACGTTAACGGTACGTCGAGCAGTTCCGTCTCTCCCTTGATATTTGCCATTAAGTAAGATGCGCGCACCTTTGTCTTCGAGACGAGGAGGTGTTGCCTCTGTGTCGCAGTTCTCGATGGTATTTCACGAGGAAGAAGTGATTCAATTTGATTGATCAAGGAAGTGTTGCGACGTTTAAATGTTTTCTTTTGAAGCGCGTTTAAAAACAGGAGAAAGCTCGACGAATATTCTCCGTATATTTTCGACGATAATTATTTTATAATTTCTTTCTTTAATTGTCTACTTATTATGTCAAAGCGAGATTGCTGAATTAATCTTTTCTAGCGTAAGATATTTCAGTAATCTTCTGTAATGTCTCCTCTCCGCAAAGTGACATCTGAAAATTATGAATGCAAAATGCGCTAAGACGTGATGTAGAAAATAATTGAATATTTAAGTAACGCGCGTTTAATACATTTATAAAAAGATGTTTTATATATATGTAGAAAAGAGAGACGCAGTGTCTGATATTCTGCAGAACTATTGGGACATTTCAAAAATTAGATCCTTGAACTCGACTCTGTCTTGCGAAATCTGATTGGAAAACTTAGATTTTTCGTTTTTGCTCCGCTCTCTACTGTCAAATCGTAGTAGTTTCGCACAACTTTTCTTCTTCTTATCACTTTCAAATTCCCGTAATTCTGTTATCTAAGCCATTATTATTTCCAGTGTTATTTCCCAAGTATAAACGATCGGGAGAGAATATCCGGATGTAACATCTCTGATATAATAAATGCACAGTAGCGTGTCGTGCGCTCGATAAGACGCTACCCGAGCGTGAGGCGCGCGCGAACATCGCGCGGAGAAAGTCGGCGTCGCGCGCATTGCTCAAATAATAAAGTGTACAGAAACGCGGTTTTTAAATAAATGCACCGCTTGGTGTATTACGTCAGGGGTGCAGTCGCGCGAAGTGCGCGCACGTAATGCATCTGTGGAAGCGTGGGAGCTGCGGGGCCGACAAGCGCGCGAGTGGCTTCCTCTCACGGCGCGGCGCAGCCGCGCTTTATCTCGTCGTTTATAAATAAGGCAGCCTCTCTTTCTCTCTCTTTATGTGAAAGAGGAGAGGAAGAGGAGAACGGAGGAGGAGGAGGAGGAGGAGGAGAAGGAGCGCTGCTCAGTTCCGGCTTCCAGTCGCCGGAGTCTCTATTAATACTCGATCCCCTTAGTCTGTCTTCCCTCTTTCTCCTCTCTCTTTCACGTCTCTCATTCGCCGATCCGTTACTCAATCCTTCTGTCTTCCCGTCACTTCGCGCACTTGCTCATCCTCCATTGGAGGTTTCCGACGAAATCATACATTCGATCGTCTGACGTGAGATTCTGTTTTCGGTCTTCGAGTCGTTACGAACGGTAGGATCTGGATAACGTCGGCTGATATCATACAAGCTTGCTCGTTGCACAAGTGTCAAAACTATAATAATGATATGTTGCAGTTGGAACAAGTAATTTTATTCGTAAAATAATATTGACTTGTGTAAGTCTCACGTGAACTATTTGAATAATTAAAAAACTTTATCTGACTTTATATTTCATTTAATCGAGAATATCAATTATATTGGAGATGTTCCTCCTCTGAGTCTCGGCGTTGGAAATTTTCGTTTGCGGTGTCAGGTGCCGGTTTAGGGAAGCGCATAATCGGGTCGCTTCTGGTACGACGCACGCAAACGCATCCACGCACGGTGGTCTCTCTCCGCTGGTATAGTTAACACAGTTGTTCGACACCATTGTAACCAACAGGCATTTGCGTGTGGCAGGAATGTCCACGGCCACGTCTAATCACGGTTAATCGGTATTCTAATCACGCGGCCGCAACCAAATCGGGATAATCGATTGCGGTCGGCGTGCAGAGAGAGAGAGAGAGAGAGAGAGAGATCTCTAAGCACCGGGCACTCGAACAAAGCGTTGTAACGTAATTATACATCGATAGTGATTTTAAGTAATTATGACTACGGGCGGCGAATAATTTTCTCCTCCCGTGATTCACGATACAAACACATGATAGTCCGTGTACCACATGCTCGACATCCGGAAATGATCATAAAGCGGAAGAGCATTCGTAAGGAACTGGACAGCTCACAGTAATAGAAAAAAGAAAATTGTTTTATTTTTTTTTTCTATTATTTGATTTGTAATATTTTATTTTCGGAAACACGTTTTTTTCACTGCCCCCGAAGATATTAATTTTTAGCGTGTAATCTCTCATGATTTTCCCAATTCTTGGCTTTACTTTGTCAACAGTCACGTTACCTGTTGTAATGTTTACATGTGTGTTGCGTGTACTTCCTAGCAAATGTCAAAGAGAGAGTTTGATTGCGACGAATCAACATAAAGGTATACACACGGTTACGGAACGGATGATCAATCCAACGGGAAGGGCACACGCGTGTGTCACATATATATGTATGTAGCTTTAAATTAGATAATATCCACTGATGCCACTTGTCTCTAATCGTGAGCGTCAGACAGATCCCGTTACTTCTCATCGCTTTGCTCTAACAGCATTGGAGCAAGTGTGTTACAATAATATGATAATGAAAGCGACCGACGTACGAAAATAAAAGGTCTACATAAGGTACACACTTCGCCACTGAGACACGTCTTAGATGGGGTGCCGGAGAGACGCAGGTCGCACCTGAGCGGCATGCCCACGGTTAACGGTGAAAGGCGAAATAACGTGAGTGCCTCTGAAGTCGCATAGTTTCCGTCTAATAACAGTAGGCAAGCGCCGAGACTCGTTATTACAATTCGTTTAATAACGCGGATCTTTGCCCCGCCTCGTCCTGTCGCTGTATTTATTAGTCTACCGTGTATAACAACATAATCGCGCGCGCGCGCGCGCGCGAAGAAGGCGCGTATTTACGGATTCTTCCCTATTTCTCTCCGGGGCTTTTTTTTTTTTTACGTAACGAGAGACCGATCGCAATGTCCGACAGTATGTTCGCGATCACCGTTATCGCGGCCCATTAATAATATCAATCAGTTCCATTGAAACCGGATCCATCTGGTATTCCGCCGCAGCATCCATACTTAATTGATTCCGCCGCTAACACCGCAAACGCGAGACTCCTATTTACCTATGCGTCTCGCCGCGGAATAACGCTGCAAATTCCTGCTATATCCGGCGATCGTTTCCTGCCTTCCCGCTCCTGTTTCAACAGAATTCTTCTTCTATTTCGTTTTGTTGTAATTATCGCGAGTTACGACATCCGTCCGGCGTCTTGCCGATATCTCGAAACGTCGTCGTTGCTCGTTGTATAAACAGGTTTTCTCTCGCAGTTGCACAGACATGCATCAGTGAAACATTCATCCTCCGCACTAGCTTGATACGTTCTTCTGTAACGGTTTTCGATTTTCCGCACATGTTGCTTCCACCGTTGTTTGCGCCAAGACTCGTCACTCAAATGGACGCATTGTTCGTACAATTGCGATTTGCGATGTGAGAAAGAGAGAGAAAGAGAGACTGATTTGATCTGAGATTTTATTTATCTTATTTAAGAGATCAAAATTTTCACGTTTGATTACGCTAAACTAGATCTCATTAGCGAAGGAAAGCTAGTTATTGTGTCATTAGGCAGTCGCGAGTACAGATTGCAAAATCGTCCAACGGTCTTTCGTAGTTTCATTTTTTTTACAAAGTAATTAGTTGACGATATTGTAAATTCTTCAGACTGTAAGATATGAAAAAAGTACTGTCTTCAGTACATCAGTAAAAAAGAACTGTTGTCTCATTGTCGGTGCGGAATCAGACGTCAACAAGTGTGTCACGTCATTAGCCAGACAACATTATTTAAACAATGGTGAAATCAGAAAACCAAATGTCGGATTCAAAAAAACTACTAAAACTTTTATGTTCATCTCTTAAATTTTTTATGAAGGGGGACAATCATTATATTATCAAAAACATAATTAATTTCCCGATGTTTACGTGACTCCAGGTTATAGTTTGTAGGTCAAAAGCCAATAAAATGGTTGAAAATCATAAATCGGAATCACGTTTATGGGCGCGCTTTGACATTTATCGCACAAGTGTATTGCTCTTCGCAAAACAGACGAGGGAGTTAAGAATCAAACGAAAACACGCGTAAATATTGCGTTGCGTACGTATACGCAAGACGTTATTAACAGGGCTTTAATCGCGTCTCGTGGGAACCGAATCACTGCTGGAACTAATTGTCACGGGTGTGTTGCGACTCTCGACGGTCGGTCAGGGTCGGTGAGCGCCGGGGAGTTTCGTCGCGGCCGGAAATCTCCGCTGGGGCTTTTTCGACGATGCCGAGGAAACGGAGCACCGCGCGCTTAACGACGAATAATGCTATCGTGTCATCGGCACGTCCGTTTCGCGATATCGCTCGTGCGTCAGAAGAAGGCGGTTTACGCCGCCCGTTGATAATGATCGCGGGGAGTATTCGACCGCAGTTTGACGCGCGGCTTCACGCGTGTCCGGATACAAACGACTGATTTTATCGATCTCGCAATCACAGACCGTGATTCTGTGGGAAAAACTTATTGTGTGAAAGAAATAAATACACACACACACGCGCGATATATTTCTCTAAAGTAAAACGTCTCTGTACTAACGTTTCTCGTAAGTTAATTTCAATTTAAAATCAAACGTCTTTTATAAGTTAATTTTGATTTAAAATCAAGTATACGAAATTGTGGGAAAGTCTTATTGCGAGATCTGGAAATTATTGTAGTTTTATTGTCGACAAAACAATACATTAATTCGACAAGAAAAAATTATGATTTGCGCAAAAAACAAACTTGCTGCACGTGCCGTAACGGAAATTTTATTGTCGCGCGCTATTATTTTTTAGCGACTTACGCTGCAACGCGGTTGGAGATTTTTTCGAAAGTCGTTTCCGCAAATTGCAACGGATAATTTGCTCGTTAAGAGCGTTCTCGAATTAACTCGTATCCTCGTGCTTAGAACGAGAGAGTAACATCGCGAGCTCGCGCGAAACTATAATATTTTCGCTACGCCTCGAGTACGCGCGCAGGAAGTAACAACGATTTCCACAAGATGACGTAATTCAATGAGTCCGACAATGAGCGGCGACGGAGCCAACGCGAAGATTATGAAGGAGAACAAGACGACGACGACGACAACGCGGAGAGGAGGAAGTGACGCGACGCAGAATCACGCGGTCTTACCGGAAATAATCTCATCGGAAAATAACGCGTCATCCGCACTAGCGTGCCGTAAATGCGGTATACGTGCACGCGAGTACACGAATATCGCGTGACGTTCTCTTTTCCTTTTTCTTTATAGCAATTTTTTTTTTTTTTTTTTTTGTAAAACGATAAGCGTTTTAACGCGCTACTGCTCTTATTTGGATAATAGCCGCGCGTCTGTAGACGCCAGCAGCGTGACGATAATTAACGGCAGTTTAATTATTCACTTTAATTTCGCTGGGAATTGTTTTACTCTCTCTCTCTCTCTCTCGAACAAAACACATTTTCCGTGATTTTTGAGATGGGAGGAAAATGCATTATAAATTAGTTTTGTTCTTCACATTTTACATATTCATCTCATACTACAGTGCGTGTATTAATATTAAATAATCAACAGTTAATTTTTTTATACTTTTCATCCAAATATAGAAAAATGTACACATTTTAGTGTATGATATTTGTTAAAAAAATACGAGTTTTCCTCTTACTCTCTTGCCAAATTTTATGCGCGAACGACATCACATAAATAATTGTTAGTTTGCTCGTTACACGTGCTACAAATTAATAACAATACACGGCGAAACGTAACGAGAATTCCATTAGCGAAAGAAGAAAGAAATCGCAATATGCAAATGCACGTGGTTACACCCATCATCGTCATAATTATCATGGCCGATGTTATCGTCGTGACTGCCATTAAACATCAACGACGAGTCATCGACGTTTGTCTTACTCAGCCAGCGGGCGTGTGACTCTGACCGATCTCCCTCTTTTTTTTCTTTTCTTCCCGTGAATGGAATTTTGAATGAGGAGCACACGATTAGCCGGCGTCCGAACTATTCCGGGAAGAAATTCCTGCGCACGGACGGAAGTCGGAATATCTTGTTTCGCGCCCGCGGCATCATCACGTTTGCCAGGTACACGAGGCGACGTTTACCGAGAAGCGATGCGTCGCGTATGTGAGGAATGACAATTAAGACGCCGACTGTTTTTCCCTAACAGGTGTGCGTACCAGTTATTAGGTCACATAAATACTAAGTCTTGATCCTTGCCGCAGATGTGGAAAACATCTCTTTCGAAAATCGTGAAACGAAAACGTATCTAGTATTTTTTTTTATTTTGTTTTATCGCATGTAACATTCCTCACATCTTCACGTTTCTCAGAACAGACTTTTGAGCGAACGTTCCTCGCAGCCCTTTCTTCGTTTTCTCGTAGTTGACGTAAGTTTGATGCTATCTCGCGCGATTCTCCCTTTCCCGGCCTCTGCCGCTGTCACCCTCTCGCTTTCCACGTTTCGTGGAAAGAGGAGAACTCTGGAAATCCTGGCGAGGAACGTCGGTTCCGGCGGGAGGGCGGCGGCGGCGACGACGACGGCAGAAATTCCCCGGGGGTGTAGGGGGTGGCCACCCCGGCTGGGAGGCATTTCATTTCCTTGGCGACTTCCGGCAAACGCGACGCTTCCGCCATATCGGGGCCGACGCCGACGCCACCGTCGACGTCGAGTCTGTTCGTGTTCCTGCGCTCCCTGGTTCCGGTTCCGGTTTCCTCGTCCCGGTACCCGCTCACCCCCGCGGAGCCCGTCCTAGTCCCGGTTCGAGCTTCCACCCACATCCCCGGGCGCACCGAGTCCTTCCGCTCCCTCTCCGACGTTCTCCTTTCGCTTCCGTTCGTGCCGCCCTCCCGCGCTCGCCTCTCGGCACCACCCTCTTCCGCCGCCCCCGCGCCGGTGGCGTTCTTCCTTCCAACTCGCTCACGACAACTCGCTCCGCCGCCGTTAACGCTAGCTACCACCACTATTACTGCTAATGGTCGTCGTCGCTGTGATGCGGTCGGATCGAAAACGTGTCGTTTTAAGATATCTGGAAAAACGTTTGGGCGTGATAGGCAGAGAGTGATGACACATATACGGTGTCAGCCTGTGTCAACTCCACACTCTTCGGCGTAAAAATCTCTTGATTCACTTTGATAAATAATTTCTCAGTAAATATTACTTATGTACATATTATTATGTAGACTTCTTAATGAACTTTTAACGAGCCATTGATTGTGTTCGGAAACGTCTATCGCATTTGAATACATCCTGGTATAATTTTCTGTAAGTGTCTTTTCGATCGATCAGAAAGGAAAATCTCGATCGGCGCGAGTGTTCGATTATTTCGAGATCCACTTAGCGAGTGTCGCTCGAGCTGAACGCACGGGCTAAGCTCGCTCTTCTTTTTTCTTATTCCTCCGACCGGGGTTTATTCTCTCTCGGTATTTTTCGTGTAACGGGAGGAATTGGTATGCTCGCGCGTGTCGCGGGATTACGTATTCCCGATGAGAAACCGAGCGGTTCGTGCACTTACCCCGGATGTACGTGTACGCCACACCGCGAAGAACGGACTTTAAGCACCTGTCATGTCAGGTTCGCCTCGTCTTCTCTTCGACTTCGCGATGCCAACGAACTCGCGCGCGATACAACCGGAATACATTCCGCATTGCGAACAAGGATATTCTTTTCTAAGAGTTTGCTTGTGATTTATAGTTGTCGAGGCTCGACTTTGTTTCCCGAATGAATATTTTGCAGATTGAAAATCGACTCGGTTGCCTCAAACAGATGTCGGGCTTGTGCAAGAGAAAGTGTTATTGCATATTTCCATTATCACACACATTTAATTTCCCCTCAAAGATAAAAAAGTAACTTAATTAATAAAACTAACTAATCGTATCGTTCCAACAAAGTTAATATTCATAAAAGTAGCAGTGTCTAGAAGTAACGTATGTGTATCGTTTTCTATAAATAAAACAGGCTTGTCTATAAAAAAGAAAAATAGGAGCCGGTGGGAACTATAGAAAGATAATTATCCTAAGTGGATATATTAAAAATTTTTAAGTTTCTAAAACGTCTCAATGCACAAAGTAATTTGAATTTTCACATTGCATTTGCATTGCAAGTATATATATATCAGGAATTTAATTAGAAAATAATATCTTGCGCCGTGCGTATACATAATTATACGCGGGGAAAAAAAAGGATAATGTTAAAGACACGATCGCAACCGAGTGGTAGTTCAAGTAGCTCTGAATCGAAATAAATTGGGTTCTCTCGTGACGGAATTAATGACGAGATATGTAAGCGATTAAACTCGAGAGATGCGCACATAGCGAAGCACGCGCGCGCGAAGTAAATGTGCAGCGCGAGAAATAAACGAGATAAACGAGAACCTGTCGCGACGGTCGTAGGTTTTTTTTTTTTTTGTAAGAAGCGGAGAAGTCGGAGAAGTAATTATTGAGGGTCTCAAGGAGGGTCTTGACGAGCGAAGGAACGCACGTGTGTCGCATTCACCCTCGACCCGCGACGGGGGTAACCTTTCACACGGCCGGGGGAATATAAGTTTCCTCGAGAGGACCGAGACGTTCGGTTCCCCTCTTTCTCCCGTCCCGTCTTCGGTCCTTCCTCTCTGTAATTCGAGCGAGAGCACGAAATTGAGGCGTTTACACCCCGCGATTAAGAAGTTTTGTAATATTGTCTTTTTTTCGCGCCGCTCCTCGTCGATCTCTGTCAAACGGCGGTTGCGCAGTGTCGTCGAAGAGTGGTTGAAGTCGCAGGACTCTTTGTAGTCGTAGAACTTTCGCAATCGTGATCGTCGTGCCAAACGCACGAGTCGTCGAACCTTCAATATCAATATCTTCCCCTTTGAAGAATGCTAGTTGTTTTTTTTACGGTTTCAGAGAACACAGTTATTTATTCGAAAATTCTATTATTAAAACTGACAATAAGAGTGAAGCCTGGAATTTTACTCCGCTAGAGTTATTTTACGTTTTTTATATTTTTTTCCCGCACTTTTTCGATTCTATTATTAGTTTCCAGTCCCAAAACTCGCCGATGGGTGAAGTGACGTATATGAGTCGTATACATATATATATTTATCTCGGAGGAACATAAAAGCTTGTCGCAGGTGCAAAGAAAGGGACCATCCTCCTCGAAAGGAGGAAGCCTTTCAGAAATGTTGAGAGGATTCTTCCGACCCTTGGCGCGCGCGATGGACATTGAACACGTTTAAATTCCACTGAATCGTTCGAACAGGTATCCTCCCTTGTGTGGTCGAGAGTCTAGAATTTCTCGATCGAAACACACAGTGTAGAGAGATCACGTCTCGTCGTATCGGTTTTGGGTGAATATGTTTTTTTTTTTTTTTTTTTTGAACGATCAAAGCAAGAAGCGATATTATTTTGTAGACAACAATCTCATAGAGAAGTTTTCAGAAGCTTTTATCATCTCCTTATGAAGTGTCTTATAATTAATCATAATTGCTTTTGAATAATTATCTTTTTTGACATAAGTGAAAAGTATAAAACGCTGTGATTAATAATCACGCGGAGTTCATTATAATAAAATTTCATCTATCATCTGTTCAGGAAGTAAAATTTGATTGCGCGTTGAAAACAAGTTGAAAACAAAATAATCGTCACGTTATCTTGTTTTATTTTATTTTATTTTTTTTTTGTCAGAAGAAACACGCGTTAGCAGTGACGAAATTAATCTTCTATGATGATTTGTTATTATTAGAATGATCTTCGTATTTCTTTGTGTGTGTGTGTGTGTGTGTGTAGTGTCGATACTGAGAAACAAGAAGAATAACAGGTGTATACGTAAACGATAATCGATCTCAGGTTATTTACAGCGATAATCGCAG
>QVNV01004299.1:0-14955 GCA_014825455.1 Pseudomyrmex pallidus | reverse complement strand
CAAAGTCACGGTGAGCCTCGTATAATCTCAGTTTGCGAATCTTCTGATTTAAGAGTGCAAGTCGCGAATTTAATTGCAAATTGATATCTTTGAATATTCCATCGGAATGTTTTCACTGTCGCCGTTGGTTGAATTTTGTTTATTTTTTTGTTCATTCGAAATGATACACGGCGCGTAATAAGTCTTGATGATTGTTGACGTGTGTGCTTCGCAGGGTCAAAAGATGTACTATCATCGTGTAATAGTGGAGGAGCCGGCGGATTCCAGCAAACACACGTTCACCGTGAAATGCGTAATCACCGAAGTTGTCGTGGAACCAGAAATCGCCGTCGCGGCCAATCACACGGCCGTACGGCGGAGCGTTCTTCCGGCGGGCTTTCAGGAACCCGAGTAAGTCGTCATCAATCTTTCGAGGCGTTCGATATATTGCAACAAGAAATTACGGCAAGAACCGCGCGGCTGTGTGTGTCGCGATATATTATTTATGCGATAATTTATCGCGGTATACAAATAATAACAGGCAATAAAGGTGGATGTTATAAGCTCTGAGTAGCGTAAATAGAGGAGGATAAGTGGAGAGAAGGAAACTCTTGCTAATGAGCGCGAGATTTATCAAATCTATTACATTGTGGAGAAGCTTGACTTGGCGCGATTTCTCGAACCGACCGCAGCTTTGAATTTCTCGCCAGTCATCCGACAGACAGTGTTAATCGCGCGTCGTGCCCTCCCTTTTCCCGATAGACAAGATTCTCTCCTCTCGCACTTCCCCTTCGTACGAAATGATCCTCGGCATCGTCTCAAACGAGTCGGTTTAATTACCCGGAAGTCGCGCTTCTCTCTCGCGCGCGCGCGCGAGTGTGAGAGAAAAACTTTTCACTCCGCGGAGCGGAAGTCCTTGCCATTTTGGCGAACATGACAATCACATCCTGTCGGGTCGACGAACATGGTTCGTGCAAAAAAGCGGTTTCTTAACAACTTACAGCGTCGAGTTGTTCAAGCGTCGTTGATGCATCGATTTTTATTAGCGCCAATTGTTATGTTTGCCAAAGGCAAGGCGGGAAATATTATCCACAAAGTGATACACGCCTTTTTCCGTTCAGTTCCAAAGAAGAAAAGCCGGTAAAAGTTCATATCGAGCTATTCGCCGCAATGGCATGTACTAAATGAGTCTAGAATCATTGAGCGTAATGGAGTGTGCTTGTCGTGGAATTATCGTGTTTCGTCCCAACGGCATCGAACGATATAAACGTTTATGGTTTCCCGTGTCATCGTAAGTACATGGAATAGATTCGCGTCGTTTGCCTCGCGGAGCGAGAATTAATGCAATTATGAGTCTGATTAAATTCGCAAATCGGACGATCGTGTCGTGATATTTTATTTTGACTTGATCGGCGAGCGACGTTTTACAATCGGTGGAAAAAAAAAAAAGTAAAACTAGTCGACGATCTAGAAAACAGGTTGAACGACGATGCGGAGCAGATGCGAGCAAAGACTGCTCATCGAGGACGACGAAGATTGTGCGCGGAAAATTCGATGATTACGGAACGATCGATCGGGCGATCTACATTCTAGCGAATAAATCGTTCCCGTATGACCTGAATATGCATGCGACAAGCCAGCCAGACGGCTACGGGAGCGTCATCACCCGTGGAGGCTTATAATTTGCAAACGAGTCGAGAAATTCTGCAGAATCTGATTTATTTGAACAACGGTCGCGCGCGCAGCAGCAGCAGCTGCTGCTGGAAAACCTGTAATATAATTCAATTCGCGTAACACCTAATCGGCATTCCTTACCTTTTTCCGTTCTCGCGTCGAAAATCACTTGACGGGTCAGTCACATCTCGTGCGGACCCATTCCGGCCGGCTGCTCGCGAAGAAACGCGCGGTTGTCGATGCGCGAATACGCAGAAATCGGCGAGGAACGGACAGTGATTGAGATGCAGGGAAAATTGCATCGAACGCCGCGCGGCAAATAAAGAAATGTTGCGATTCATGCCTCGGTTCACGGCATAGGAAAATTGAGGGAACAACCGAATCGCGCGTTTAAATCGCAAAAATACATCTTCGCGTTTCAATTAAACAGCAACTTCCTCAGAGTAGCCTTAATTTCATTTCGGGGCATTTCAATTCGAATAGTTCTAAAAAAATTCTCCTTACTTCATTTTTTTCGAAAGGAAGGATTCAAGAGGAGAGATGAACTCTGAGAAATTTAATAGCGGGATATTTCCTGTGCGCGTATATAGTTAAGATACGCGGTGACATCACCAAAGTTGATTTTACGGCGTGACGGACGACGGCACAGCCGATTCCTTTGCGCAACGGTTCCCTTGCAGATGGTGGAAAAGCCACGAGAAGCGTGCGTGAACGCCGCGATTTTAGCGACGAAGAGTGCCGGAGAGAGAAGAGGCCTGTCGTTAAAGATCCTATACCTTCTCTCCTCATCCTCCTTCCGACAAAAGTCGCTTCGCCAGTCGACATTCTTCAAGTACTCTCTCGGGGGACGACGACGTGCTCTCGAGTGAACACGGCGGGAATTTTTATCGCGATTGCCGGCTGCCACGGCGCTAATTTATTGGCGCTAATCGCGCGTACACCTTGGCATCGGATCACGCGCGGATTTCGACTTACATCAGGAAGCCGTGAAATCTTTATTGTCGAATTGTCAGTGTGTAGTAGTCCGCGCAAGGTCAGAGTCGTAAAATCTCCCTATTCCCCGAGATTTCCCATAACTGTTTTCCGCTTGTCAACAGAATCCTGTGATTCCTGAATACGGCGCGGCTTCGGAGTCGGCAAATCCGCGGTGCTGATTTACGGAATACGCGATTACGCGATAATTCTCCGAGGCTTAAGCTTTTTAATTGATAGATCAGAGGAATTCGCGGAATTTCTCCCGATGAGTTAATGGCGGCTTGGATATTCGAATGAATTTCTTCCCGAGCAGATACAATTACGTCTTCTCGCACGAGAATAAGTTCTGTAATTAAGTGATTTTTACACTGTTGTTTCGCGTACATGAGAGGTCGTCACGCGTCAGAAAGTGATTTAACGAAGCACGCGTTCTGTGTGTCGGAGGATATAAAAATAAAAATAAAATCGCAGTACAGATGAACGAAATATCGCGTAACATAATGCGAATCGTAGCTGTAATAGCTGGCTAATGATACACGATCTGATATGTCATGTCGACCTACATTCGATCGTTCCACCTGGCGCGTCTTTATGTCAATTTCACGATCCACCTCCATTTCCGTCGAACATTTGTCTTTATTATTACCTCTGTCATTGCGCGCGATTTCGCCTGACCGATCCGTGTCGCCCTTTCGCGAGATCCAAGGCCGTGATGTTTGCGCGGTCAGTGAGCGATGAGTTTGCAACAAACCGAAGCAGATACACCGGCCCCGGAATTAGTTTACGGGTTCGAGGATTTTTCTTTTTTTTTTTTTTTTTTTTTGCGATAAAATATATCGGCTCGCGTGTATAATTTTCCGCATAAAAACCCGTAAAGTGGGTCGAATCTTCCTACGGAGATAACTGCGGTGGCGTTACAGAACGTCAACGCTGATGTTCTTCAACGCTTTTGGTGTGGCGTGTACAAATGCCGCTCGATTAGAATTGCATATTCGAACACGCAACATCGATCATCGGCCAGCAGCGCGGCCAGATGCGCGTTCCTGTGACTCGATTTTCGAAAAGACGATTGTGAGGATTTTTTTTTTTTTCAGTTCTGTTAGCGTGCAATCTGTCGCGGCAGATTCAACGCCCGTCAATCTCGCGAAACTTTGCGTGATCTTCTAAACCGTGCAATTTACATAAAACGCGCAGCTTATTATTAGAACCGTCATGCGAGTTTATACGTAAATTATTATCATTAAGCGGAGAGTTTATAATATTTAGCCTTTCTTTTAAACTGTAAAACAAACAACTTACTTGTTTACTTCAGAATTCTCGACATACGTGAAGAAATTTCGGGAGCGGCGCCGGTTCCGATTCTCGGGGTCGGAGTCCGGCAGGGTGGAACTCTGGTGACCGGAGAACTCAACGTCAGTCCCGGCACACCGTTGCAGATGGAAATATTCTTGGACAATGACTCGGCGCCGATCTACGGACTGCTGGTGACTTACATGTTGGTCACCGACACAAAGTCGCAGGAGGAAACTATAATCATAAACGGGTAATTATAAGGGGGTGACAATCAATACATACATGTTACATTTGCAGTGTAAAATAATCACAATATAATTTACTTACGCTCTATGTGTTCGATGTAACTATTTTCGCAGATGTTCCGTCGACCCGTACTTGTTCGAGAACTTCAACACCGTAGACGGTGACTTCCTGACGGCGAAGTTCCGAGCCTTCAAGTTTCCGGAAAGCACCTACGTCCAGTTTCGCGGTACCGTTAACGTCTGCTTGGATAAATGTCCAGGGGTACGATTCTCTTTATTCTCTCGTCGTAACAACGACGATTAATCTGGTTTTGCTTTTGACTTCGTTTACATATACACGATCGTTAGCTCTTATCTTATTGCTTCGCTCGTCGGGCGTCATTAGCTCGCGAATTCTTTCCGCGACGAGTTCGTTAAGACGGGATGTTCGTTAACATGCACGTTACAGATCGAATGCAGCAACGGCCAGGTCGGTTTCGGCAGAAAGAGACGGGCCATTGAGATGTCAAGCACCGACAAGAACAAATTGTTCGAGGTAACCATGTCGACGTTCATCAAGGTCGATTCCGCGGATGATGTCATGATCGATCAAGGTAAATACAACTCTTCATCCCGCGCGAAACGAACGAACGTTCGGACGATTGCCGTGTATCAATCATGTTTATGGCTTCTGTTACGATGTCTCGTATTCTGCCGGTTAGTGCTCTCGGAGTTCATCAGGAAGGGTAGAAACAGGACGCACACAAAGGAGAGAGCGGTGATCGCCGAGGAAGTCAAGGAGCAGTCCGGCCCGACGACAATCAGGACGCACGAGAGAGCGTTTCTCGCGGAAGAGATCAAGGAACAGTTCAAGTACAAGGTCACCGAGGTGTTGCTCAATTGTTCGTCGTGTAGTGCGATGAGCATGTGTCTCTTCTTGATACTTCTTTGCGTCCACAAACTCTTGTAGAAAGATGAAATGTTTTTTTTTTTCCGACGAGATTCGTAACTGTAAATAGTACGCAGTCTCCGAGACAAAAGTGCGAAGAACAAAATAATAACAGTAATAAATAACGATCGCTTCCAAGAACGATAGTTAACTTGCTCAATAATCGAAATTTCGATTATAATTACAACGGGAGTCACATGTGTATAATATACACAGGTGATTACTGATTGTATAGGTGTGAAAATATGAAGAAATTCTTGATGATGCTCACGAATGTAACGTAATTTTCATCTTTCGCGAAAAGAAATTTTTGTTTCTAAACAAAAAATGTAAAATTGTCGTAAACTGTATAAAATATACACACTGTGACATTAAAATATACATTTAACTTGAACGTGAGATGCGAACGAGTTCGGCAAAGTCGAGTTAAAAATAAGATTCAGAGAGAGCTTAAAAAAAAAATTAAACATCTTGGCATTAACGTAAGCACAACGACATACATATATCTACATTCATAAGATTTCTCCGTTCTGCGACCGCCAAATTTTCAATCAAACAACACATTATTTTCCGTTTTCACTATTTATAATTTTCTTATTGTGTATTACGCATCTCGCAAGTGACGCACTTTTTGAAGCAACTGCCAAGAGAAAATGGGCCTTTGCGAGCGGAGAAAACCGAAGAAACCTAGTCGCGCGACGAGGTGTAATATTTCAATGCGATTTAATTAATTAAGTACTATTAATTGCGTATTCATATACATATACAAACAGTAAACTGTCGTAGAACGTGGAATCAATCTCCTCCGTGTTATACGAGAGTTTATTGCAATCAGTCTAAAATTATTATATACTTGAATATATATAAGTGTAAAATAATTATTGATTAATTAAACTGATAAACTGAGATGACAATTACGCTTTGACCAATAGTTACGATTTTCTCCCGATTGTTTACATAACTATTTACAATTAATTACGAGATACATATGCAGGAAAAGGACAAAGAAAACCTCATTCACACACACAAGATATAAATAACATCATTCCTACCATGATAGTATAATAGTATAAAATGTAACAAAACATATATTTGGAATGTATACAGTTACAACAATAAAAAAAGATAGCCGTTTTACAAAATATAAATCTCTTTGGCATAATATATATATAAAATTGATACACTTTCATAACATACTTTCAAACGTTTTCACTTGTACGTTTTGCACTTTGTATTACATTCGGAAAATTCCGAACTTGGAATCGGGTATAGGTGCATTCAGACTTGCAGACAAGCTTAGACCGAGCACGACTCGCGTGTCAATCGGATCGATTACACCGTCATCCCAAAGTCTAAAACATAAATCAAGAAAAACCTAACCTTGTAAAATAGAATAGAGATTTTGCAAAAACTTACCTAGCGCTAGAATAATACGGATTGCCTTCCTTTTCGAATTGTTCTATAATCGAATTTTTGAGATTTGTTTCTTCCTCTTGAGTCCACTAATCCAAAAATAGAAATGTCAATCTTGACGTTATTGAAAACAAAAAAAACATGAGCATCAACTCGCATACCTGTTTGCCTTCTCTCTCACGTTGATTGCTCGCGATTTGTGCTAATACACCAGCTGCCTGTTCTCCTCCCATTACTGATATTCTAGCATTTGGCCACAAATAAAGAAAACGCGGAGAATAAGACCGACCGCACATCCCTACATTGCATATTTATATCATTTAAACATATTTTTTTCTTTTTTTTTTATACAAAAACTAAACAAAAAAAAATACATACCGTAATTTCCAGCTCCGTAAGAACCTCCAATTATTATCGTAAATTTTGGTACTTGCGCACAAGCTACAGCTGTAACCATTTTCGCGCCATTTTTAGCGATACCTCCCGACTCTGCATCTTTGCCCACCATAAATCCTACACATCGATTGTTTAATATACTCTAACCTAACATAACCCACAATGCAAATTAAAACACAAATCAATGATTTTGTAAACATACCTGTGATATTCTGCAAAAAGATAAGAGGAATTTTTCTTTGAGAGCAAAGCTGTACAAAATGAGCTCCTTTCAGTGCACTTTCGGAAAATAATACACCGTTGTTCGCGACTATTCCCACAGGATAACCATAAATATTGGCGAATCCGGTGACTAACGTTTCACCGTATTGCGCTTTGAATTCGTGGAACTTAGACCCGTCCACGATCCTCGCGATGACTTCCTTCACGTCAAACGAACGTTTCAGATTCGTTCCGACAATGCCGTAGATTTCGTCTACGTTGTGCACAGGTACTTCAATATTCTTAGCAATTTTCACGTCCATAGGTCGTTGCTGATTTAGACTCTTCACGATTTGACGTGCTAGGTGCAGAGCATGCGTATCGTCAATCGCAAAGTGATCCGTAACTCCTGATTGTCTGAAATTTTAAGAATTATAACTGAGCATTTATGAATAATCATCATTTATATATTTAAAACAAAGATTTATCAAAAACTATTACCGACAGTGAAGCGCAGCTCCTCCCAATTCCTCTGCTGACACTTCTTCACCAGTAGAAGCTTTTACCAGCGGTGGACCCGCCAGAAATATTGTACCCTGATTACCAACAATAATATTTTCATCTGCCATAGCAGGCACATACGCACCACCTGTAATATAAATAAGAAATTCATATAAAATATCAAGAAGTTAACACAAGTATAATAAAATTACAAACCTGCTGTGCAGCTTCCCATAACAACTGCAATTTGAGCTATTCCTTTAGCACTCATGTTTGCTTGATTATAGAAAACTCTACCAAAGTGAAATTTATCAGAAAATGCATCAGCCTGTCTGGGCAAATTTGCACCTCCACTGTCAACTAGATATAAACAAGGTAGTCTGTTTTCTTCAGCAATTTCTTGAGCTCTCAACTGCTTCTTCACTGTGATGGGATAATAAGTACCAGCCTTTACTGTGGGATCATTTGCCACTATCATACATTCAGTACTGAAAAGAGATACTTGTTAAAGATACATGTTCAAAGGAATATTAGCACAAAGACTTTTACCATGAAATACCCTTCTATTCTGCCAATGCCAGTGATAAGTCCACCAGCTGGCACTTCTTCTTTTCCATACATGTCATATCCAGCTAATTGTGAAAATTCTAGGAAAGGTGAATGTTTATCTAACAGAGTGTTTATTCGATCTCGCGGTAAGAGCTTTCCTTTGCTTACATGTCTGTCCCTACTTTTTCGCTCACCACCTTCGACTATCTTTTCCACTGTGTTTTTCAATTTATCAACTAGAGTTTTCATTTGTGCATAATTTTCCTTAAACAATAATTTCATATGCGAATACTACATCTAAGCATATTCTTAAAAATAAGAAAAAAAAATTATATTGTATACTTTCTAACCTGATAAATCGGTGAACTCGTATCCGGCGCGTTGCCAATAACGAAAGCATCTTCGTGATAAAATCTTACAAAGGGCCGAAAATGTCTCAATATGTAACGACTTTTGTATAACATTTTGATCGATCATAAATACCTTAATATTGTTACAACAACGCGCAAAACAAACGACGATGCGCGCAACAATCTCGTCAACAGTTAAATAACAAGTTAACACGCAATTGCACATTGCACCAACAGCTTGAAGTTATATTTCGAGATTAAAGATCGATTAAAGATATTGGCCACGTTCAGCAGACTGAGCAGATCAGTGAACGCTTTAATATGATTGAATCTTACCTTTAAATCTTAAAAGGATCTAAGTGCACAAACCAATCATATTGAAGGATCACTAAGCGCTCACTGATCTGCTCAGTCTGCTGAACGTGGCCATTTATAGTTCGAAACAACAATGTCAGATGGCAGTAACAGTCAGAAGGCAATACTGAACAGCTGATGGCGCAGTATATATGTGCGTGTTTTTCGTGCTTGAGCGAGAAGTGAAAAAAAAATAAAAAAAAAATAAAACTGTAGGCGGAAAGAAAGATTAGATAGATTCATCGACAGACAGAGAGACATTTTTTAATCGCCTTTCGTATAATCAGCCATTGGTGTGACAATAGCTGCTATTGTACAACGAAGATGCCAAATATAACCAATTTATCCCATTTTCCTCTAAAGGTACGTAGATAAGACATAACTTTTGCTTTCATTGTGAAGGTTTCCAACAGCAACATCACAATATTTTGCGATAAATGTTGGAATTATACATACATTAATAAACAATGATATCTAATGTGTTTGTGCAATTTCCCGATTTGTTTTTCCTTTCAATAACTTGTAAATATGCATATTTTTAAATAAATTGTTGACAATGAGATGTGATAAGGAGGAAAATAATATTTCATATTTTCTTAGGTCATATTTGCTATTCACTTCGTGCTTATAACATGGTAAGAATAACTTGTGTATTTGCACACATGATTACAGAAACTTATATATGTGATCTCTTTGCCAAATATCAAATGTCTTGCAGGAGTATGCAAGGAAGTTGGTGTCCAAAGTCTAGCGTGTTGTTTTATAACATACTATTTTTTATTTGTATATTATGGGCTATTCATAATACAGAGTCAGACGAGCCACTCCAATTTGTAAGTTTTTGTGGATGAAAGATTTGTATTTACTTGAAAGTACTTTTATTGTACATTTTATAGGCACTTTTCATAAATGTAATCTCCATATTCCTGGATGTGATCACTATATCAGTCTACTATCCATCAGAAGCATATCATGGTAAGTATGTATATGTATATACACACATTTATTCTTGTTAATTACACAAAAAGGGAAAAATAAAATATTTTAATTACTAATTTCTATCTTATATATAAGAAAATGTTTTTATCTGATCTTGTGTAGATGTGCCCAATAGATTCAGTGCTTCATTTATGATTATAAACTTAATTGCACGTCCTATCACAAGTATATATCTGCTACGAATAGCTCAAGGAAGAAACGGCAGTTTAACTACAGTATTTGCATCAAATCCTGCCACGGGTCAGTAAATGGACATACACCACTCTGCTTTTGTAGCACGTCATTGCTTTGTTCAGATTAAATTTAAAATATGTGTGCGATGTGTGTATATATATATATATATATATGTTATAAATTATTGATAATCAAATGATTTTAGTCACTAGGTTTTCCTGTGCTACTGTGATGTTTTTCTTAGGTTTGCTGATTATGTTGTGCATGAAATTGTAGTTTTGTTCCAGCAGTATTTCTGTTCTCAATCAGTTGTGCGTGAAGCTAGATTGTTATGTTATTTATATATTATTTTTATTTAAATCATTTACAGGTTACCAGAGACGGGACTACGAAGAAATTTCTCATTCTGTTCCACAGAATTCTGATTTTGATGGAGTTTAAAATTCAGAAGAGAGTTTGCTTCAAACAGAAAAACTAAACTCTCAATGCAATATATATATATATACACATGTTTGTGACATAATATATTTTTAAGCAAATGTTTCATAAGGCTATAATATTAGTATGTTAACTTATTACATAAGACAAACTTTTTATACACAGCAAAGTCGAAGATATGTTTATTAGTTAACACGTTGCACTTCTAATTTTTTTATGAACTCTTGTTATGTACTTAATGTTATATATTTAATGATATAGATCGAGATGTTACTTAGAGAGGCATAAGTTACTTTAATTAACTAATAATATTTTCGAATCGTACTGATTCTACAGCGTCCATACGACAATTAACCAAGCACTGTGCTTGCGCGAATCTCAACTATCTACGAATGTTGTCACACATGTACCTAATAATCTATGTATATACCCAAGATCTGTATAAACTGTTTCTACATTCTCAATAAATGTGAAAAAGATTTGTTTTTTAACAAACAGCGTTACAGGAAAGAGACAAAAAAACATTGAAACCCGTCGCGCCGTAATTCACAGTATAAAGACTTTTATGACTGTGTTTTTTATTGCATAAAATCTCTCCTCAGATAATTCGCTCATCTCCATACAAGATACATACCTTTGTTTTTAGAACGCGAGCAGTGGAATTTACCACGATATGAATACGTACGCCAAGGAATTTACTGAAGATTGCCGCGCTGTCGTGATCATTACGCTTCAAATATGGCGCGCAAGCGTAGATACGCTCGCGCACATACGCATGGAGGCGCCAGCTGCGCGATATAAGAACCGCGTCCGTGAAGCGGTGGACTTCAGTAGTGTGGGTGATCGTAGCGGGAGGAGGGTGGTTCCGCGCGCGGCCGCACCGCGAAACCGTGCCCACTCGCCTCGACCACGGAACGTCCACTCGTTTTCACGTCTCGTGCGAAAACATGGCGGCCAGCGACGACGAGCCGATGCATCTCTACGAGGTCTTTCAGAACTGCTTCAACAAGATCGCCAACAAGCAGCCTGGTGAGTGTCCGTCTTGTCGGTAGTGTTGTGTCCCTCGGGATACTTGCGCCGTGCGTGGCCTGTGTGAAAATTAAAGCGCGACGGACGTCTCTCTCTTTCCCTGTCTCTCTTACGTCTCCTCTCTGTCTCCCGTTTCGTCCCGTCTCCTTTTCTAGTGTCCAGTGTTTCTTATCCGGTGCGCCGTGTGTATTTAAAGCACATCTCGCGTCTACGGTCGGTCGATTACATTTGCGATCGCGTCGTGAGTAAATTCGCCGCGTCGTATCGTCGTCGTCGGCGTCCGTCTCGGCTCGCTCGCAGTGTTTTGGTTCCGCTTGTCAGTGCTCTGGACAGTGCTGCCCCGTCGACGGGAACTAGCGCGAGAGAGCAACGGCTCCTCTGTCCTCGTGTTCACCGCGTCCTGGTCGTCTTCTCCGTCGACATCGTGATTTTCTCTCGCATTGACAGAAGGTTGCAACCCCCGTGTGTGTTGGCGTTGCAGCGCCGCGATCTAACATAACCTAAACGCGTGAGAGAGACGTCCATCCGTCACTGATCGCTGTCATGTGCAACAGTGAGACGGTGTGTGTGTGTATGCGTATGTGTGTGTGTGTATACATGTGTATACGTGCATGAATGCAAAGGATGAGAGAGGGAAAAGGGAGGTTTCTGGGAAAAAAGAACGATCTCTGTCATCTTTCGATGCCGCTCCGTTTTCGCCAATAAATCGGCGCGAGAACGATCGGTCGGCTTATACGTATAGTAAGTTTCATCCACGTGCCGTGACATCGTCTCGACCGTACGAATCGTTAGTGGTTAATCGCTCGGATGTAATGCAGGAGTTCATAAATCGAATTCCTTTTACTCCTTTCTCGGAGTCTGTTCTCTTTCTTTCCCTCTGTCTCTCGCCCGATGCCCTCTCTCGCCCCAGTCAGCCTCCACGAGACGATGTGGCTTTCTTTTATTTTTCTGCTTCTCTCATACACCTGCCAGAGAAGCAGCCACGGAGCGATGCGCGCCGTTGAATCGTGCGTTACTTCTTCTCTCAAAAGAGGTTCTCATCCTCCGTGAATGTTCATTCATCTACACGTGTCAAATTCCCTGTTTAAAACTTTAAATGTCCCTTTTTTTTTGTCATCAGATAACTTTTGTTTTGTCTTTTAAACGAATCGAGATTTATCTTTTCTTTTCTAAAAGTTTCTTATTTCAAAACACATGATCTCTTATGATGTGTTACGGCAACAATATTTACTTTAGAGAACGAAAAGATTCTATGTAAAGAAAAATACGCGAAGATAAAAGATTTGTTTTTATTTTGCGATCAAATGTATTTTTGTCAAATGTGTATTTTATTTTAAAAGCGCATCTGTGTTGTGTGTATCATCAAAGGACTCAAATTCCTTATAAACACGCATTCTAGATCTAGTTATCGGTCTGTTTGTATGTAGTTATCAAATGTTTACATATTTACTTATGCGACGTAAGATTATTGTCATAATATCACAGGGCTTTTCGAAGTTACGAGATTTCCACATTAATTATTATCTCTCTCTCTCTCTCGTACAAAGCGGCTCGAAATTACAATGTAGATAATGGCGCGAGAAAGGGGTGAAAGAGAAAGATGTGTTTGCGCGGGTAGTCCGCGGCATAGTTGGTAACTGAGTCGCAGACGTTTGTTTAGTTTGAGACTCTGTTTGGAAGATGACGGTGCTGTAGGCCCTTGAAGACTAAGTTCGGCGCAGAGCGCCGAGCCGCTTGAAGAGACCGCAAAAACGCCTTTTAGATGTCTCGTTCGGGACGTTCTCGTGTTCCTTTGAAAACGCTGCGGGAGCAGCTGAGACGTTTATTCGGTTAAATGTACAATTTATATTGCCCTGTTTTTCCATAAAACTTGCTACGGTCAAACAAAGCAGCGTTTCGAGGAACAGTATTTCCTGCAGCAACGTGCAGTTTAAATCTCTGTTTTGTTTTGTGATGGTTGAGATAAATATTTGTAAATAAGTAATTGTTCCCAAATATTTAACAAAGACAGATGTACATATCGGACTTATATAAATATCGAATTACAGTTTTAATTGTTTATTAGCTAGTGTACAAACGGTAGAATGTTATATTTATTATTTACGCAGATGTTTGTTTTTATTGCGTGTATTAGCAGAAAATTTGATACTCGAGTTTGCTCGTTGGAAAACGAGAACACGTTTCGCGCCAAGTATATCTTCGTATCATATACTCTTGCATTAAATTATAGTTCACACTGAACGGCAGTAGGAAACTAAATATTTTCGTCTTGCGCGATTAATAAGAAGCTGTCGCGACATAGCTAATAATATATATTATTTGTGCGAATGTTTATACCGGAGATATCAGATTTTGCCGAGTCTCGTCTGTCATAATTTGATAACTACGAGATAGTTGATCGTATTCGTCGTCGTCGTCGGAAAACGTTTCGGCCTGTTAATCTCGACGATTGTCGTTTTACGTCAAGAGCCCGTCTCGCCGCGGTCGTTATTAAAGCTCGTATTGCTTTGCGTACTGTACTTAACGAGCCGTATTACGGCATTCGCGAGTCTTCAATCCACGTCGCGCAATCGTTCCATTCACTATTTTGCAAACAGTTCGGTGTTAAATTTCGGTCCGATCGTGAGAACAAATCCCGGCAATAATAAAAACACAAGTCTTACTACGATAAAATTGATTTTAATAATTGATTAATATTTTGACACTCTATTACGATATAAATCAACATAAATAATCGAGATATTGTGATTCAGAGATGGAAGATCATCTCGTCTTTTTGTAAAGAAAAAGTTTTCTTGTGCATTTTTTTCTGCAATATATCCCAGAAACGCGAAGATGCGCGGCACGGGGTTCAAGTGCAAGGGTATCCGAAAATAGTATCCACCCCGCTTAACCGAAAATACTTCCGGCTGTCCGTGTTCTTACTTTCTTTCTCATCCGAAGCGATTCAGCTGAAAAATCAAGTTTTCCGGCGTCGCTTCGCGTAATTGAGCGATCGACTAAAATGTTGTGTGGTACGCAAAGCAACGCAAGTGACGTGTATGTACACAAACAAAGATAAGGTAAAAGGCGCGCGCGATAAACATTTCATTGTCCGTCCGTCGGTGTTTCGTAATTTCGGCGATCGCGTAGCGTTTGGTAAAGTATATGTAATATATTTCGCCGTTGCATCTCGCCGCGGCGATGAGATGCATCCTTTAGAATCATAAACATTCGCGCCCCGGCGCGTGAAAATAATCCGATTTGAAATTGCGCGTAATGCGGCGAAAACACGAAGCCCTCCCCGAACTTAACGGTCGATCGAATCTAAAATTACCGCCTGTGCTCTGTGACTCACACGAGTAAATCTACCTGGATACATGCGAGTTTGTTTCAGGAAGTAGCGAGCTCGATAAAATATAGTTTAACAAACACACATGTGTGTGATTCACGTACAGCAAAACGCATCGACCGACCG
>QVNV01004298.1:0-12071 GCA_014825455.1 Pseudomyrmex pallidus | reverse complement strand
TGACTAAAGTTAAATTATGCAAAATAATTTAACAGAGCAGCCCTCTTCCTGCCTACACGCTCACAACACGAAAAAAATGTACATGATGTCGGAAAAAAAATTTTTTTTGTGAAACTTTAATTGTTTATAATTTTTTAATAAACAACGAGCGACGGCTAAACTTTTTTGCATGTTACTCAGACAAATGTCCTTGACAACATATGTCAAGGACATTGAGCTCCGTTTTTATGAACCTTTACCGACTTTTTTTTCTTACACATTCTCGTGCAAATTTAAGTGTGAAATAGAAGGATCTATTATCTTAGGTTGCGTTCCGATTCCCCACCCGGGTGCATCCGAGTGTCATCATTTTATGTTTGTTTATCTTTGTTATCTAAGTGATAAAGATAAAGTAGGGAATCCCGAGTGAAGAATCGGAACGAATCACTGTAAGTGCACATACTTAACATTCTATTTTAGAGGAATCTAATCTAGCTAGAGATGCACTCCACTAAGTCGCCAAGCTCACCGGAAATAAGAGCGAAAAAACCTAAATATATTTATGATATATCCAAATATATTTTTAGTCGAATTCGAATCTAGAATCCCTCGATTGCTTGTAGTTTCGCACAAATCGATTTCGAGCTAGCAAGTTGCTTTAAATGATCTCGATAATTATGCGCGTGAGATATGAATTTTATATTCTACTGTCAGCGCCAAATGGCTTACAGAAATAGCGATTTCTACGGAAGAAGTGTGTCGTGTGTACCTATCAGTGTTACCGAGTTAATCGTCAGATGCATGAGCAATAAATTAAACTTTATTGAGAATTCCGATAAGCTCACTGTATATTTTCGCGAGAACTTTATATTTGCAAATAAATATAATTTTACGTTATAATAATCATTATTATAACAATAATATACAATGTAATATTTTTTTTCTTTCTCTTATTATTTCTTCAAATTTTGTAAATAGTTTTGCTTAGATAAATGGAGATTCCGTGGTAAGTTTATTAAGTCGCTAGACATGTAACTAAATCAATTTCGCATCACATCTGCTTGCCATCATGATTATTAAATAGCGTTCCGTGGCAGTGACAGAAATTTATAGTTACCTCATTACCACCGTTTAGTGGTCGCTACTGTCTCACACTACGAGATCATTAAAACCTTCTACCAGAAACGCACGTGCTTGCCAAGATCCGCCCAAAAGTTCGCGCGATTGGCTGATCTCGCGGTGACGTTATGAGCACGTGGCTTTGGGATACCGCCTCAAGGACCGAAGAATTTGACTTGAGTGCTAAAAAAATATTGTTGGACACCGTGAGTAACCGCGACAAAACAGTCGCTGGTTTCAACTCTAATCCCTCGAACAGATCAGGGGATATCAATGTAACGAGCTTTGCTTTGACAATTTGTTCAGTCGACAATACACACGGTTTTTTCTAATTTGATTGAAGTATAATCACAACACTGTAAAACTGTTATAAAAGAATGCTGTAGTAAGGTGCTAGAATTCTGTAAATAAAGTTTTAGTGAAATTTTATCTTGATTGTTTTGACGCGTTAGTTAAATATAATATAGTGCGGTCAAATTGTTTGCACAAATAGTGAGTGAAAGATTGAAGATAAATAAGAAGAATTAAAAAATATAACTTTTGAAGTTTTGATGTTGTTTCCGATACCAAAAATGAAGAAAACTAGCTTCAATTTACTTTTTAAAATATTAGAAAGTTTGTAGATGTTATTGTGTGCGTGACAATCGGCAATAATTTCGAATATTGTATCTCGATGAAACATATTTAAGAGATGTCCGATGAATTTAAAAAATCCGATTCGAAAGAAGCGAACAACTCTGCAGAAAAGATGAGATGTTCTTTTAGTATCGATAGATTATTAGCACCAAGCAAAAAAGAAGAAGAAACAAAATGTTCGCAACAGACAACCGACTTATTAGTTTGTCAAGAAAGTGAGTAGTAAGAAAAATTACATTCTAATTATTATAATTTATTGCCAAGCTTTTAATGTCATGATAAAGGCTATAGACAAAATAATCGTATTTGCCAGATAATGAATCAGAAACGAGAATGCTTGTTGCACCCGATTCATCTGTGTCGATGACAGAAGAAATTGAGCTTGACGATACCGACATAGTATGCTCGACGTCTCCTGAGCCAGAGATGTATTACGGTAAGCTTCATTAATATCATTAACCGCTATTGAATGAGGCATTTTCAGCAGTGGCATAAACATTTTGTCACATATCTCTTTGTGTAAAAAATGCCTTCATTTTTGTTCCAACTCGAGTTACTCTTAACTTACTTCCTTTCCCACGAACATTGATTTATCATGTTTACTCTTGTAACGTCACAAATATAAAGATTTTTTCTCATTATTTATTTTTAAATAATGAAAGAAAATTGATTTGTATATATTTTATTATTCTTAATATTTTGTAAGTTTTAAAATTATATGTGTAATTTTATAATATTCAATAACTTCTTAGTGCAAAAATAAAGTTTCTTGTATGATCGCTAATCACAATTTATACAAGTGTCCACCACCTGTATTTATTTTGTTAAATTGCTATATTAATAGAGAGCAAAAAAAAGGCAGAATATAAAGATTTCGCGAATATTTAAACTTGTCAATATTAGTCATTAAAGTTATTATGATTAAAAGCCGATGATATCGTTATTGTATTATTGTGAAAATATCCACTGTTCGCGGAATTTCATTAAAGATAATTATTAACCAATTTATATTGTGCTAATGGCAATTGCCTGTATTTCAACCGTAAAATATCATTCACAGGTAATATGGTACGCAAATTGTTCAGTCTAATTTAAAATGAACATTTTTTGCGAATTTTATATTAATTTAATTTAAAAACAGTTCAATTTTGAAGTTTTAATTCTGTTATATAAAAATAGTATAAAATCAGCAAGAATTTGTAATTTATTTACATTTAACTATGCACTATAATTAGTAAATAATGTTATTTCAGAAAAAAGTTACATGTTAGTTTTAACAAAGCAAAACGAAAAGTAGAGATAAACAGCAGACTTTTAATAAAGTGGCAGCTTATCATTTTAGTCTTAACATTGGCACAAAAAGAAATAATAGTATTTCCAAATCTTTCACAATGTACCATCGTAGAATCTTATTAATAGAAACTAAACGTAGAAACTAAACGTAGTCTTCTTAATTAATAAGAGACAGCGCAAGTGCGCGTACATTGTAAGATCTCGAAAGATTACTTTGAACCTTTGAAGACGTCAAGAATTATTGCCATCCGAGACTGATTTTGAATCGGTTAAGACGGATAGGTAGCATATTATTATACGAGTACAGAGACGAACTGATTGTTACAACTCTACAAGAGACTTCTTGCACTAACGAATTCGTAAGATCGCAGGGGTGAGGACCGTCGCTTGTAAGTTTGATCCATTACTTCCTGCAGGCTCCACGCCCACTCAATGTTCTTGCTCTTCGTTCACTATTTATCTGTCTCTTGCTAATTCTGCCACGAAAATATGGCAAAATCTGCTCTCTCGCAATAAAACATAAAAAATGACGATAGCAAGATGTGTGGTTGAAATTCTTCCGAAACTCAATTCTTTCTTTAATAAAAAAAAGCTACTTCTCGTATATTGTATTATAGATGATAAAATGTTTAAAAAAGTTTAAAAAGTAATTGATAGAAAATATTACAATTATATAATAGACGTTTTTAAAATAAATTATTAACTCATTATTAGTTATATAACATTTTTATAATTTTCTCGAGAAACATTGCAAAGCTTTCATACAAAAGTGTCTCCAAGAATAGTTGTTATCAGAATACGGTTATTATAGAAGCAGACCTTTAATATATTTATCACTCCCGTTACACACACACACACACACAGCGCAATAGAGGACGACCTAACGTCTTACGGATAATTAATACAAGAACCGAGCGACTCAATTCTGTGGCATCTCGCACGCCCTCGAGGGCCTCAACGACTAATTTCCATCCGAGGGCACGTAGCCTCGCCGTGATTTACACACCGTAATGGCCGACGCGATAAATTCGAGATCTAAGGAAAGGACAATTCTCGTTTGCGTCTCGAGTGTTGGAACTCTGAGATATGTGAGACGTCGCGTCCAACTACAAAGCCGTCAACGCGAATACGTAAATCTTTGTGAGAAAACAGCGTATATAAGGACGATTTGCGAAAGAAATTGTACTTCTTTTCTTGAGACTATTATGATTTTTTAACGACGTTTTAAACGATAGTTTTATATTCACATTTTTGACGTCTATATTTCTTGTGCATTTTTATTTTGCTGGAACACGTACGCATGCACTACGCTCTAAAACATATTAGTAACGTTAAGATAAAAATATTAAAATAATGAATATGTCAAATGTTTAAATGCCGGCTTGAGTAATGTCTTTCTGTCCAAAACTTATCTCGTAATTACTGATAATTTAATTAAATTTCACTATTTGAATATT
This sequence comes from Pseudomyrmex pallidus, assembly GCA_014825455.1. Classification (NCBI taxonomy): domain Eukaryota; kingdom Metazoa; phylum Arthropoda; class Insecta; order Hymenoptera; family Formicidae; genus Pseudomyrmex; species Pseudomyrmex pallidus. Next base: position 7,587 of record QVNV01004298.1, on the reverse strand, counting down.
GCGATCTTAATTGCGAACAAAAGATCCATTCGTAAAACTATCTCCGAGGCAGATTTGCCAATCGTCGTCACTCTAGCTTGAATTAATTATCCTCACAGTTGATCGCGGAACGTGAATTCGCGAGTAACGTCAGACGAATGAGATTTGGCCGCGCTTGTTGCGCACTTCTGCGCGCTCTCGCGCCATTCGTCACTGAATAATTAGGAGACAAGTTCGCTGTGGCTCACAGCAATTAGGTAAACTAGAAGGCGTGGTGTTCTATTTCCGCAACGTTCAACGCGCTGCTGCTCTCTCCGAACTCCGCTCTCCCTCGCCCTCCGTGTTGTCGGCTCCTTTTTGCGGTCGCTTCCTCTGCAATCCTTTCCCGCTGTTTTCCAGAGCTCGTTCGTCAATGCAACCGAGTCAAAAACTCGACGACAAATGAGCCGTGCGAGACTCACCCTTTGCAGACTCTCTTTTCTGCCTCCTTTTTACATTTCCGGCTGCGAGCAGGTTGTGATGATTTTATGCGCATCACATGAAAAAGAAGTTCATACTTAGCTTTAATATTTATATCTCCTAATTTCACGGTGATTTTGTGCTTGTATTGTAACAAGTGAATGACCGTATCATATATTATTTCGATCAGCTTATTTTCATCCTCTCTTTAAACATTCAAAAAATATCAGATGTAAAATATTGACATTATCTTATTTGTCGCAACTAGGACATAAGCTGTCCTCTGTGAAAACCGCGAAGCGCGGACTGCATCGAGCGCGTAGCACACTCCGCGCAAAGTGAATTAGAGACACAGTACGGTTTTAGCCGACAATTTCGTTGTACGACTATAAAGAGCTACGAAAAACGCGCGGAAACTCCGACAATTACGTCGCCATCTGACAATTAGTAGCCAGTAAATGGCGTCTCGAATACCGTAAATAGTTTTTACGAGATATTTATTAATAGTGCAAAAGCGTAAACGCAGTGCAGAAGCTACTCTGATCTTCTCATTTTTGTTCAACAACAACTTTTCACTTATTATTTCTATGTTACACTTTTGAGTAACATAATGAGAAACTATTAAGATGTATTGTAATGTAAATATCATATACTACAACATATAACTTCTAAAAGTTTAGCTAACAATCTCCTTGATTTTTTATAGCACAAATATAATGGGATTCGGTTTTAACGCGTACAGATCTCGAGAAATAAATTTTACTTTTTAAAGATCATAAGATTAATTGGAAAAACAATTAACTATTCAGAAGAAAGTGTCAAGTTTTATATAACTTGAGAAGTTTTACGAAAAGAAACATTACATATATAATAATATTTCAACACGAACCAAGTGTAATGTTCCCCGGAGTTAATCGCGAGTGTGAAAGTTCGGACGGTTGTCGCGGTGCCACGCTTTTTCGTCGGATGACGAATGGGCAGATAATTAGAAGATGATCCTCCGGCTCTTAAAAGAGCGCGGTCTTGTTACCAAACGCGCCTAAAAGCGAGACCGAAAACGACATCCTTCACGATCCACACACGCGGTGCGACGGTCGTGTACGACCGCGGTCTTGTAAGCCGGGATAAATATAAATATAAACAACTAACATACAAAAAGTCACGAGATTGATGAGGAAGAGAATTCCACGAGGGTAATTGGAGCCCTCTCGCACGACACGAACTTTTGCGCGCGTTAACCTCATTCAAAAGCGATTAAAAGGATAACGATGTAGTGTCCGCGAACGAGCGCAACGAGTTTTAAATGATGATGCGATTTTGGTGCTCGCGTTTATTATTCGTAATAAATTTTCTCGCTTTATAATTTGTAGTTACTTAGCCGTGCCGCGCCGTTTGATGACTTACTTCCGATATACTAAATGTTCGATCATCAAAAAGGCATTTACGTAATGCATGAATATTTGATGATTTAAGATTTATGCTCCTTTCGTGTGGCAACATCAGGCCATTATTATAACTAAATACATGCTGTTGCTAATTAGTTTCGGAATAAAAAATATTATTAAGAAAGTTATGTTGCTTGTTTGTGTTGCGCATTAGTATAAGATGCAGAATATTGTTGCAGAAGCGTGCACCAGCAGTAGCGGCGCAAATTCAACCACAAGTACGGACAGAGATGGTCAGGAGAAAACCGCCGCAGCTATTAGCGACGACGATAGGAAGAAAAGGCCTCGCACAGCGTTCACTGCCGCGCAAATTAAATCCTTAGAGGCGGAATTTGAGAGAAACAAGTATTTGAGTGTGGCGAAGCGGCTGCAACTGAGTAAAAACTTAAAACTCACGGAAACGCAAGTAAATATCTGAGAAAGTAAATAAGATAACAGTTGCTCCTAATTCTCTTTAAAATATTGATTACAATTGTACTGGTAATCACACTAGTCTATTTTTATGTAGATCGTCAACAATTTAATTAGAACAGAGTAGGGTATCTAAATTAGATGTGTTTCGTGACCGGAACAGGATATTGTGCTCAATAAATCGCGATAATGTCTTCCGTAAGACTTTCTCAGCACCTGAAGCAGTTTAAGTTCCTTGTATTCTGTTTCTTACAATCAACTAGCTGTAAATTATGGGCTGATGGAATACCATATGTGCCAGGCGCCAGGTCGTGGCGCCATGGGGGAGGATCGTTCTTTAAAACCAATTAGCACTTGCCCACCCTTTTTTCCCGCGCACGTTATGAAAAGAAAGTTTTTGCCAAGTGTTAACTCTTTCTCCTAAAGATAGTTTGTTATATATTTTTTCTAATATATATCCATAATTCAAATAACGTTAACATAATAACGCTTACAAAAAAATTGTAAAATAGTTTCACGCGGATTTGCATATAAAAATATAATATGTACAAAAGATTATTTTACAGAGAGTGAAAAACTTTGAAAAAAAGTTTTCTTTTTATTCACGCGTATATATTGAAATGTTTAGCTCTTTATATTCTTGCCCCGATCATACTCATAGCAAAACGGATTTTCAACGGATATTATTATCTTCTAATATTAACCGCAGTCTCTCGCGAGAGAATATGTATCATAATTTCCCAACATGACGATTTCTCTACAGAGTATGCAAAGTGCGAGGATTGCATAAGTCTCAAGAGTATGCTTGCGCGATGTGTAATGTGCGCGATTTGATACCCACCCGCGCTTTAAACTAATTAATTTACGACGCGCACCCAAAATATTCGCCATCGAGAAGATTGCGCGTCGTCACCGGTCGGTTGCTTGCCGACAATAATTGCCAGCGCCGGTCGAAATATCGCGAACGAACCGTTTAATTATCTCGGCAATCGTAGTCGAAAAGGAGAACGATCGGACGACGGATCAGAGGCAAGAAGGAGACGCGTCGTGTCGCAGACATAACTGTCACAATATTTTTCGGAGTTAACGAGCCAGTTCGGGAGGGTCTCTTTTCTCTCCCCTTCTCACAGGCCATTTTATACGTTCCGTCGTCGCGAGGCTCGCATCCGCCGCAGAATGAAATGTACCGAGCGACGGCTGCTGCGTGCCGTCGAGGCGACGAACCGAAGAGGCGTCGATTTTTTAATTAGAATAGTCAAACGTACGTTTGCGAGAGGCAGCTACCACACGAACCAGATTCGTGGAATTTAGACGGAAAATATTGATTCACATAAAGATGACACTTCGTTCAGCGTAGTTACATTACTATTCTATGAAATCAGCATTTTTATGAAAAAAGACGATGTTATAATCATTTATGTAAAATTTAAGTTTATTAAAGTTTTTTATGTAAAATTTATAGCTTTAGCGCAATATAAAATAATTAATAAAATAATTAATTAACGTGAATTTGTTTTACTTTAGTTTTATTTTAGATATACCATTGTATTACAGTTTACATTACGAAAAAAGTTATATTTTTGAATGTTTCATTATATAAGCAATATTGTTATATATTCATTCACATATATATACTATATATATATGTCAGAGCTTATCTACAATTATCAGTAAAGGACGATATTTTTGCAAGTGCCTCGGTAGCGCAGTAGGCAGCGCGTAAGTCTCATAATCTTAAGGTCGTGAGTTCGATCCTCACCCGGGGCAAATATTTTACCTCCCACTCAGAGCAAATGTCAACAATTTTAAATTCATCTAAAAAATGTGCATAAAATTAATAATTTTATTTCCGTTTTAACCATATTTATTTCTATTATCTATGTTTATTATATATTTCATATATCATACGTAATTTCATAGTTTTAATTGTTTTACAGATAAAAATATGGTTTCAAAATAGACGAACTAAATGGAAAAGAAAATATACTAATGACGTTGAATTATTAGCACAACAATATTACTCGAGCTTAGGAATTCCAGCACCACGACCTATTTTTGTTGGTGATCGATTATGGTGCGTATTAAAGTTTAAGAGAAATTAATAATTAATTTTTTATTATAAGTTATTAAACTTGGCACATAGTTTTTCTTTTATAAATATAATTAACAATATTTAAGATTAATCGTATTCGCCGTTCTCCTGCGACCACGTTAATATACCTACATGTGTCTTTTCGTAGGTTTTTCAACTATCCGGGACAACCGCAACTGGGAGTACCAATGCTCCCGCAACATTTAACACCGTTGCCATTACCTCCTGCATTACCCATTGTTCAACCACTGCCTAGTAATTTATCAGTGAGACAAACATCTATTTTTCCAAGCGTATCGACCAATCATCTCGCGCACCATCTTACTCAGAGATTAGACTTCAGGCATCATGATCCTTAGTTTCAGATTGACGAAAGTTATAAAAAGTTACATGAATATAATAAACTCGATAAGTTATAAGTAAATCTGTATGATTATTAATTGACATTTTTTATAGTGTATTTTTATAATAAAAACATATATATAGCGTATATATGTGCAAAATTAACGTGTTCGAATTAGAGTGTACTATAAATAAAAATGATACTCGGGCGTAAAGTGCGATTTCTTTTAAAAGAAAACGAACACAATACATTTATATTTTGACATTAATGATAAATATAAACAAATACACTGCTGTAAAATATATTATTGTTAAAAAACGAAATAAAGTTGTAAATTATTTGAATTACACAGAGAGAAAGAGAGAGAGAGAATATACCACATACTGTGTATAGGACAATTTTATTATAATATAAAAAATATAACTTTTATGTATATTATCACAGAGCAGGAGATAATACTTTATTAACTCCCAGAACTTTATCATCATGAGCTGCTTGATCTTGTATAATCTTTGCATATTTCTCATTGTCCTGCAATTCCTCTTCATCTAGCATTTCCTGCATTCTCTGCTTGTATCTAAAATAGGTTTACGCAAATGTCATTGAAAAATAAGATACAGGTAAATAAATATATAAATGTACTTACATTTCACTATCTGGGTTATTTTCCTGATTTCTGCATTTTTCTAATTTTTTCTCTAAAGCTTTTATTACCTCTCGCGAGGGAGTTTCTACACATTTAGCCATTGAACGTATTTCTAAAAGATTTAATTTATTAATATAGACAAACTATGGCATATAAAGAACCTGCGTGCAAGTTTGAGCAATATATAAGAATAATTACTTCGCACAGCCTCTATGATTCCTCCTAATTCCTCTCTTGGAAACAGTATATCGGTAACATAATTGTCTAAATTTGCGGAAGTTCGGGATGCCGCATGCAAAATCGCGGCCAATGCAACTTGACTTGGAGCATAAATTAGAACACTGTCTGTTAGGAAAACCCTTTCTAAGAACTCATCAATATGTGGCCTTAGTTTTTCAGGATTTTCCAAACATGTATATCTCGTCTATAAAAAGAAGTAATGTTGTTTTACAGTGCAATACGAAATAAAAACTTACATACCTTTATATCAATCATAAGACCTTCCATAGGCCTAAAAGGATTATGAATTGTAAGATGGTAGTTCAATTGTTGCATGAGAAGCAATTCATTATTAAGAATAATATCAGATGCTTTTTCTCTATCACCCTTAATATTTGCCACAAATTGAGATATAGAGACATTAAATTCTTCCACCTAGAATATGGTACTTATATGAGAAATCAAACAAGGTTAGAAATAAAGAGTACAAAAAATAGGACGTTAAAAAGAGAAATAATTACCTTACATGCTAGGTAAACACAAGTGACTAAAATTTCTTTTGGATGATAGTCCATCACACTGTTTCTAAGATAAAATCGTTTGAAATAATGCAAAGCCGTAGCTACAGTGACACGTGGCATTGGTGGATTAAATCGACGACAAAAATCTCTTAGTTGCAATTCATAGAAACGTAGTAATGTACGTTCTTCTAAATGTGAAAGAAAATGTTCCTCCTTTTCCTCTAGCTATTGAAATATAAATAGTATATACCAATATTGTTCATTTTATAAATTACAGTAGAAGTGTAAAAATATGAAACCTAAATACAATACTACTTGTAAACAAAAAAAGAAATTATAATTATAAATAAATAGATAATAAAACTAGACTCACAGTCATGTTAGCTCCATGTTTTTCAATGAATTCAGCATTGGTTTTTTCTCTCAAAGCAGTCAAATCACTCTCATCGCTGAACATCCAATAATTCCTTTGCGAACTTTGTGGAAACATCTTGACAATCCAGTTAATAAAACAGCAAGAAGTAATTTACTTTAGTTTAAGTGTTAATTTGATTTTTTATCAGTTAATGGGCTTTGAAAGACTCAATTTCTCACAGTTTGGAGCATAACAACGTGACTGCCATTACAAACCACCAAGACAAAACCAGCACCTCTAGTTGACAGTTATGAAACTAACAAGTAGACTCATACATACCAGAGATAAGACTGCACCTTGTCGATCCGTAAGCCACAAATGGACATGGTTCTGTTCCGTGCTATGTGCACGAGCAAATAAAATTAAAACAAAAAACGATTTCCTTTTTTGAAACATGATACATTAAATTTACTCGTATATATTTTTTAACCACACCATAAGCAGTACATGTGACTGCGTATGACAGTCCGCAGTCTGTGCAAAGTGGGACGGAAAAATATACACACTTCTCTATATTATATACCACTAAGGGCCGGTTGTTTTACCTTCAGACAAGTAGCGAGTAAACTATCTGTCAGTTAACATATGGATGCTCAATGGTTTTAAACTGTTAGATAGTTACCCGTTACTTATCTGAAGATGGAACAACCGGCCCTAAATACTGTGTGAAACATAAAAAAGCGTTCCTTTTATCTTATCTTCTATCTCCCTACCATATCTAAATTTACAAACAACTACCTGAAACATCAATCCTTTATATTAGAACCATACTTAAAACAATACTTCGCAATGTCATGTCAACGAAACGACGTTAGTTTCCTTCCACGAAAACTTATCATTACTAATGTCCAAATTACATGCACAAAAAAAACCACACAACGAAACTTCACATATCAATCCACTACGCATATAAAAATTAACATTGCAAGAAGAATTTAACACAAACTGTTCAGATATCGCCTGCAAACCTTTTGTAAATTTGTATCGACTTAGAAAGCGAAAGCTAGGGTAGCGGGCTGCAAGAGCACGCATTTACGATGGACATGTCCACATATGT
>QVNV01004297.1:0-13232 GCA_014825455.1 Pseudomyrmex pallidus | reverse complement strand
GTTACCTACTGCGTTATTATAAAACGCTCGTCAAACATATATAACCGTGAGCACATTATTGAATGGAAAATTAATGGTTCTAATAGCGATGACAGCGAACTTGATATAGCTGATGCACTCTCGGATATTGAATATCGCGCTAGTCGAGCTCTTCTTCTTCGGTTTTATGTATACTCTTATATTCAGAACAACACGAATTATTTGAAGACACACAGAATCTTGCTTGTTTACGCTCGCTACGGTGCAATTACGAACCAGATAAACTGATCAATTTTGAAGAGAACCGCGCTGTGATCCAACACGCACGCGTGTTTCGCACACACACACGCACACATGTGCGTTTTTTTTTTTTGCTTCTTCTGGGTTTGTACATGTACTTAATAGATTGTCAGAGTGAGAGACTCATTCATTTATCACAAATTACCTTATCGCTCGGTCATTAAGTCAAGTTAAATGACACAAGTTATTTAAAAGTAATAAACGAAAAAGATTAAAAACTATTTAAGAGGAACGTGTAAAACTAAGATCCATTAAAATAAGTTAAATACACACACGCGTATTTCTCGCACAATTTTTATGTTTCTAATTATTTAGATAACAAATATAAATGACAAATGTTTGATTATATTATATTTTATATACAAATTTTAATTTTTTAAACTAAGAAATGTGAATAGGTCATAAGAGCCATTTTTGCAGGATGTTATGCCGAAATATATTTTATATATATATATAAAATAATTTAATTTTTTATATACATTATTAAAAATATATTGTAATATTTTAATTTTATATTATTATATTTTATCTAATATTTCATAATATACGTAAAATTCAATATTTTCCTTGTGTTTTCTGAAAATGTACACACATTCCAATAAAATAAGCGTGACTCACTTGCTTATTATCGACTCATCTATCTGGGAAACGTTTTTTCCGGACAAAATGCAATTAAGAGTTTCTGTTTCGTCATCGTATTATTTATCTTAATATTGCGGAAAAACTTGAGCCGGTGTGTTGTCTTTCGTCCTACTTTGTTGCGCAGAACGCTTCGATTTTTTCAGACAACACCCCGGGATCACATCCCAGGCTTTATTCATCCAGCACATGTATGTATGTATGTACGAATATATATATATATATATATATGTGTGTGCAATGTATTGCGCCGACACTGCTCATTGTACGCGCGAGTTCCACACACTATAATGGGCGTATAAATACGCGCTTTGACATTTTCCAGAAACGATAAATAACACCGAGCGATTTAAACGCGCCGAGTCTAATCTGCGATAATGGACGAATCCAAGTATATAGTTTTAACTCTTATTGACATACGCGCGCGTGATGGAACTTTTATTGTACGCGAGGTTTCTCAACTTCCTCCACGTCTATTGTTCCCACACCTTTGTCTTTATTGCTTCGCGTTCCAAAAACAAGAAAATGCTTCGCCTAAATAATCAAACCGTTCGTAGTGTCTCTGAGATACGCGAAGTCCGTGAGTGATTCCAGTATAAATGTCGCGCGGAAGGACTTTGCTCCCAACTCGCGAGAGCAAAGCGCATAATCACGCCTAACCCAGAGAGTGTATATATTTGCCGCGCTACATTTATAGATCAAGGATAAAAGAAATCGAGAGCTATCTCGCGTTGTCGAGATCCGTCGTCGTCATTGTATGTGTCGCGCGCGACACGACGACGCTCGAAAGTCGGAGAAAACGCGCGCGGCAGCGCGCTATCGCGGCGTTTCTTCGTAAGAGAAAAAAAACGCCGTACAGCGCAAAGGTCATCGATTGCTCGTCATCGCGCACGGGGAAGAATTGTATAGCCATAGAGATAACACATATGCATATTCAAGAGTTCCGAGAAGATGCCGCCGATTCGAAGCATTTAGGCCGTTGGGCCCGAGAAGTGCTTGAGAGAAAAGGCGAAGAGAATACCATCGAAAAAATCCAAAATCGGAAGATAATTACGTTCGATATTTATAAGATTGTAGGTTTGTTCTTTTTCCACACACTGGCTGCGCTAGTTCACAGTCTATCTTTTTCTTTCTGGATAAAAAAAAAAAGACTGTGAACTAGTGCAGCCAATGTATGGAAAAAGAACAAACCTTGCATTTCGATAAGTTTGATCTCTTCAACGAGCAGATACACACACACACACACACACAGAGACGAGAAAAAACTCGTGGGAGTAATTAAAGTACGACAAGTTTGTCGAAACGGAGCGTCAGCTAAGACGATTTGTCGCGTGTGTGTTTGTATCTGGCGAAACGTCACTTCGCACGAGTTGTTACAAGGGTCGCGCGATGACGTTATAAATTCGATCTGTGAAACGCGCACCTTGCGGGACGCGCACCGCCGAACAATGCAGCGCACGGCAACGCCAAAAGGTTCCTCCGTGTCGCGTTTCTCTATTTCTCTTCCTCGCCCCCGCCGTCGTCACTTACGTAAGCAGATGCCCCGTTTCGCGGTTCCGAAGGAATCCGAAAGGTCCCGGAACTCGCGAGCATCTGCCCACGGTTGGTCGACCCGAACTTACACACTACCGAACGGACGACGGCGCCCGAACAAGACACCCGCGGTGCATTCGGCTCGCTCCGCCACTGTTGAACGGAACGTAAAGAGAGCTATATAGCGCGACGACAGAGAGAGAGAGAGAGAGAAACTGTTGGAGAGACAGAGTGCGCATGAGAGATCGGAGAAAGAGAGACGATGAAGTCGAGTGGAGCGACAGATCTCCCGCGCGCAGACCAGACGGAGACGCGACGACGAGCCTAGAGAGGTGTACGCGAGGGTACACCACCGAGTATCAACCAGCTGGTTGGCAAGGGAGTCGCGAGTCGCGAGCAGTCGCCAGTGAGACGCGGCACCCCGCGAGCGCGTGTGTCAATTGTCCGCTCGCTCGTTCGTCCGTCCGTCCGTACGTACGTACGCGCGTACTTCCTAGAGCGCGGGATATTTCTTCTATACGCGTGTGATTAGGGTCCCCCCACGTATCCGCAACAAGCAGTAACGTAACCATCTCCGTAACTATCGTCGATTGGTGGTGACCCGCGCGTTCGTACGTCCGTTCGTACACGTCCGAGAGCGCGTATATCGCCACTCCGTTCGCGCCTGGCACCTTCATTCTCGGACACGACACTTGCCTTCGTGAATCAAGCATCGTCTGCTGCTTCCACCACATCTCTTCTTCTTCTTCTTCGTTCGTCTTGCGCACACATACACACACTCGTCCGCTCCGTTCTTCTCTCTCCCATTCTCCCTCTCTCTTTCTCTTTCCGTCTTTCTGGCCTTCCCCTCCCCAGGAGTCAGAAAGAGAGTGTGGTAGGCAATAATTGTGTGTATATCCTCGCCTAGCGTGCGTGCGTGTGCGTGCGTGTGTGTGTGTGTGCTGGTCTCTCTGTGTGGTACGTGCGCGCAACGAGCGAACCAAGATGGCCGCCGATTCAGGAATGGAGACGTGTCCCTCCCCGGAGATTGCGGACTCCAGAAAGCGGCCGCTCGACTGCGACGCGGAAAACGGCACGACCAAGAGATCGCACTACGGATCAGGTATTTCAATTGGGAGTCGTCAACGTTGCGTGTCACGTCACGTACGAGCTACGTGTGTCGTCATTGGTGATTTCGTTCGTTCGTTCGCTCGCTCGCTCGCCTGCTTGCTCACTACGTTCTCGCGTTGCACGCATACTCGCGCATCGTCGCGCAATAAGCGATACATGTATATTGCGCGCGACAACATCCGTCTTTCTCTCTCTCTCTCTCTCTCTCTTTCTTCCCTCTCGCTCGCACCTCTCTCGTCTCATCTCCTTTTCTCTTTCCTTTTCGCGCTCTCTGTCTCGTCTCACTCCGTTTCGCGTGCACCTTTGACAATCTCGGGTTTACCCGCGCGCTCTGTTGACACAGCGCGCGATCTCGCGATCGACGTTCCCTTTCGTTTCCCACTTCTCTCTCTCTTTCTCTCTCGCTCTCGGCAATCGAGTGCGCTGGCAAAATCGCCATCGGAGTAATCGCGACGACGACGACGACGACGACGACGACAACGCGGTTATACACGGTGTCACCGCGACGACACAGCGCGCGTTTTGTCTCGCCTCGCGCATCCTTTCCCGTGCCACGTCTTCTCTCTTCTTCTCTCGTCGTGGTCTTTTTTTTACTTTTTTCCTCTCCCTCCCTTTTCCCGTCATCAACGTGTCCGCTCATCGCCGACTCGCAGAATCGCACGCTCAGCCCTACGTCCGTGTTCGAGCTCTGTTCATCGACGGGAGAAAACGAGGTGTTTTTAAATTTTGACGTTTCCGTCCGCGTTGCGCCTTCCTCCATCTCCGTCTCGTTTTTCTGTCTCTCTTTCGATCTATCTATCTCTCTCTCCTTCCTTCGACTGCGTGTGGGCGGTCGTGCCTGTGGAACGTCGTTAATGGAGGACCGTTTCCACAGCGGTGGCTGCTCTTACGGTGACTCTGCAAATTTGTCGTGCGAACATCGTGGAAATCGCGGCGCACGTTCGCACCGCGCCGCTACGTTCTCGCTGTGTCGTACTTGACATCTTCCGCGCATCGTCCGCGAGTCGCATTCGGCATTTTGCTACGAAGCATCGCGATTGTCATCGTCACCGTCGTCGTCGTCGTCGTCATCATCGTCCTCGTCGTCGGAAAGTCACCGCTGTCGACGTTGTCGTGACGCGCGCTGCCACCATTGCCGCTGCCATCCGCGCGCAGTACGACGGCGCCCACTAGGATGTGGCGCATCGGTGAGTGTCACGCACGCACGCACGCACCGCACCTCTCCTCGCCGCGTGAGGTTGCGGGTCAAGGTCGCCGGGCAAGCCAGCCAGTCAGCCAGCAAGCGCGAGCGAGCAAGTCAGCCGAGCCAACGCGCAGGGCTTCCATCTGTCAAACAGCTGTTTGCCTTCCGCAAATCCAACAGCTTCCCGCTGCGTCTTCTTCCTGCTTGCGTTCTTTTTTTTTTTTTTTTATCCGATTGTATCGACCGTAACTACCGTTTAGTTTTATTTTTTTTTTTTTTAATCTTCCCTGTTTTTTTTTTTTTTTTTTTTTACATGTAAACTCTTTTCCGTCCTGTGTGCAACACGAAGGTTTTATGAGGGTGTTTAACTCAATCCGAGGAGAGTGCTGTCACCTTCGACTGCGAGTTTTTGTTTTGACACACTAGTTCTTAGGCGTGATCGCACCGGAGTTTTATGGGAATATTTAAGAGAACGAAAACACACACACACAATAGTAAAGTTATTTAACCGTGTCGCGCAATTGCCAACATCACAGTCCGATTCGCGATGTTAGCCACGTCGATCTTTTTTTTTTTTTTTTGCTGTGACGTCCGTCCGTTTAATCTGATGACATCGGAATTAGTCACTATCTTGACCGTGACCGACTCAATTGTTTTTCTTTATTCATGACATAATCAAAATCGCCGTTTAGAAAGCGCAAGTAATTTCCAAAATGAATTAGAGACTAATTGAGATCATTGTTGATGGCAAGAAAAGAAATTAGAAGGAAGAAATTAGAATAGTTTCATTTTAATTTTTTTTTTTTTTTTTGGCGACGCAACTAAAATTTTTTCTAACACTTTTAGGACAATATAAAACTTGATAGTTTCACATAAGTTGTTTTTTGGTTTTAAAATTTATTTGTAAATGTTTGTAATTTTGTCGGAATGATTAAATCTCTTTGATATATCGATAGAACTCGCATCAAGAGAATGTATTTGTACAAACAACAAATATATCTGGACTGAGTTTCACTTTTAATATTTATTTGTAATTTACTATAATATATTTACCAATAATCGCAGTTTTCTTCTGAAATTTTCTCATTTGTAATCGTTCGGTTGTAAGATCGCAATTTCTTCAAAACGTGTGACTTGCGACTGATATAAATTGGAAATTTCGATTCTACAAAGCAAATAGATCCATCCCAGTTCAATTGATAATTTTCTGCTGACAACATGTTGTTTGCATAAGCGGCGAGACAGTGATAATATTTCTCCGTCTTATAACAAACATATAAAATAATATTTAATCAGAACACCGGATACAAACAAAATCGGAAAATATTGCGTTTAGTTTTTCATATTTTATTACATCGATTATTTTATTTGGGATTTTATTTTTAATTCGTTAAAAAGGAAGGAGATATTGTTTCAAATATCACTTTTGCTTGTTTTTTTTTCTTATATTGTCAAACCAAAAAATGTTTATTACTATCTATTTATATAAAAATGTAAAAAGTAATTTAAAAAATAATTCATGTTGATCTTACAGGAGGAGATGGAACGTATCACCTCAAAGTATTGGTTCCCGGGGTGGCTGCTGGAGCCATTATTGGAAAAGGTGGCGACACAATTGCTCAACTTCAAAAAGATACAGGAGCACGGGTGAAAATGTCTAAATCGCATGATTTTTATCCGGGTATATATTTAAACTTTTATGTCTATATATAGTCAATTGTTTATTTGTTCTTGTTTTTATAGAAACAAGTTTTTATTTGTTCTTATTGCAGGAACTACCGAGAGAGTGTGTTTGATTACTGGCAGCGTAGATGCTATTATGGAAGTTATGGAGTTTATCATGGATAAAATACGTGAAAAGCCAGAACTTTCTGTGAAAACTACAGTTGATTTTGATTCTGGCAAAGCTATTGCGGAGAGAGACAAGCAGGTAAAAGAGTCAGATTTTTTTTTTTAATTTTATATTTTTGTGACAAAATTAAATTTTAAGACTCAGTAAAATATTTTGTAGAGAAGAAAAAAGTAAAGTTATTTCACACACATACACATATATAATATTAATTTTTTACATTATTTAAGAAAACATTTTTTTGAAGAAACTACAACGCATTTCTAAACTTAATAAGATAAAAAATTTATTTTATTCTTAAAAATAAGTTTAAAATCTTTTAACGTAATTGTACGTGCAAATTTTGTACGCATGACATGAATCAAATTTTGTATTTCAGGTAAAAATTTTAGTACCTAACAGCACTGCAGGAATGATAATAGGGAAAGCGGGAAATTATATCAAGCAGATAAAAGAAGAATCTGGCTCGTATGTTCAAATTAGTCAGAAAGCAAAAGACCTGTCTCTTCAAGAGCGGTGCATAACAGTGATCGGTGAGAAGGAAAACAATCAGAGAGCGTTACAAATGATCCTGGCGAAAGTGGCAGATGACCCGCAAAGTGGCACTTGCCTTAATGTCAGTTACGCGGATGTGAGCGGTCCAGTTGCAAATTACAATCCTACAGGCAGCCCGTACGCTCAGGCGCCCGCGAGTACACCTACATACACATCTACAGCCGGTCTCAATACAGGTTGGTTTAAAGAGCTTAATAATGCTGATGAAATCTTCGGCCATGCGACGAGCAGAGCAAAACTTTATTAGCATAGCATTATCAGCGATAAGATTGCATGTCATTTACCGTCTAATAATATTCACAGATATAAGACTTTTGTAAGTAAGTACGCGCTTTTTCTTGATCTTTGTTACTTAATAAAATGTAAGTGCGCGCGTGCGCATAAATACATAATGTGAGCGAAACGTGAATTTTCTTATCACTTTTTACTTAAAAGAAACTAATAATAGCTAGTATATTTAGCAAAGAAACACAATTTGTGTTAGTATCTTCTCTTACAGTTATACATCACGATTGAAGTTGGATCCACACTGCGCGTATAACTCGCGAATTAACAAAATATTTGTCTCCGTTTCCGATCGGTAAAATATTGTTGTGATTATTTGTCTACTTTTTTTTTTTTGTAGTGAGTATCTTGAACGGTGCTGGTTTGAGTCTTAATCTGAATCTGGGCGCGGCTATTACCGCGGGCACGGCGCCGGTGACGACGCAGCTGCTCGAGCACATAAAGCTGAATCTACGCACGTCGGGCTTCACCGAGCCCGCGGCTGCGGAGATACTCACGGCAATCGCGACCCTCGCCAAGTACAACATCCTCGGGATGGGTATCGGGATGCCGTCGAGTATGAGCTATCTGGGAAATCCGATGGACAGTACGACTACTGCGAACGGCTCGAACAACAACGGCGGTGTGTTCGGCCCGATCGGGACCGTGCCCGCGCTCGGTTCAACCTCGCCAACGCCGCGCAACACCCTCGATCGTTACGAGCCATTTGATCCGTTTCGACAGAACAACACCGCCGCCAACGCGATACATCTGAACAACAATTCGTTTGGCCTGGGCACTAACCAGTTATCACTTGTAAGTAAGAGTCCTACACAGGTAGACGCCAACAACAAGGAGACCAAGAAGTTAGACATAGAAATTGCAGAGGTTATAGTGGGAGCTATTCTGGGACCCGGAGGTCGTGCCCTCATTGAGATTCAGCACCTAAGTGGCGCCAACATACAAATCTCTAAGAAGGGCATGTTCGCCCCCGGTACCAGGAACCGCATAGTAACTATCACGGGTTATCCCAATGCGATCAATACTGCTCAATACTTGATCGAGCAGAGGATCAGCGAAGAGGAGGCGAAGCGAGCGCGTCAGAATGCCATTGCCAGTATGATCCATTGATTTCAAGTGTAGCAATTTCTCTTGTCTATCTCCATTATTGAGCTCCGTTGTTCACTTCTTCACAACTCGGAGAAGGCAGAGCATGTCCGGACAAACACGGCGGTTCTCTTCTCTCCTCTATATATATGTATACTTTGACATATATATATACATATACATATATATATATATATATATTCGTTCATCGTCAAATCTTTATCACCCGTTGTCATCTATCGCACTATGTTGTCACTATAACGCTTGCATTATCGCATCACTTATGTTCATATCCATCATGGCTCGTCAACATTTATCACATTTATTCTCTTTTAAGATTATTACGATATATATATATATGAATTATTATGCGTATGTTATACGATATATAATTAGTACGATTGTTCTGTGATACACCACATTACGCGGCTTTATCACACACGACACGCGTGTACCGTATCGGAGTTGCCACGAATAACTAGTTGTTATTAGGGTATAGCGTATAATTCCCGTTGAGGGTAATCCACAACGCAATTGTTATCGATTCAGAATATGAATTAGCGGCATCTCTTTAGTCACACGAATGTTCAAGTCATAAAATCCAAACTATGCCACACACACATGTGAAAAATATTTGAAAATATTTCTTCTCGACAAACAGACTTTTGTCTGGACAGTTGCATCCAACTATCAATTGTTCCCTTTAAATTTTAAGGGATATAAATATCATTGTGAGTTAGAAACGTCAACTCTTACACATACCGACACACACATATATATATATACATACACACACACACACACACACAGAGAGAGAGAGAATTCTCAACGTAGAAATGGCACTGAATCCTGAGTCTGTCATCACGCTGATTAACCGAAATGTTAATGAGACAAAAGTTTTGAGATCGACATTCTGAATTGTCTTTTGAGATGGGAAATACTTAGACTAATAGACTCTCCTCGCTTTTGCAAAATGCAATTATTTGAACTTCGTTCACCGAGTACAGAGTAATACCTTGGCAAAACCAAAGAGTTTATACGTATGGGATGCTTCGGCAAGAAGGTCACGAAGATTTTTAAAGGCCGGAAATTTTAGAGTGTCTCAAAAATTCGTATCCTTTTTCCTCCCCGAAATATCCTGTACTGTACATCCTTGGCTGGAAGTTAAATATTTATCCAAAGTGAGAAAGCTATTCTATATATACAAACATATATTTATATATTTACAACGCTGGCTGGCCCAGCTAAATAAATAACGGATAACTCCTTATTGCCAAGTTATATTCTTAATTCCAAAGCGTTCACAAGTCTCCATCTCAGAACGAACCTCATCTAACTAAGTTTCGTAGCGTTTAGATTTAATATATACGCTAGAGAGACTAACATCAAAACGTTGTTACTTTTTAACGTGTATTTTTAGGAGATGGAAAAATATGTTCGCGCTAGCACTTGTTCACTAGGATAAGCGACTCATGTTTGCGCGTCATTTTAGAGGTAAACATTCTCTTATTCTGCATACAATTGTTCCGTTAACTCATCTCGAACTTTTAGTCTAATTATTTCCTCTTCTAAGGCGGTTCATCAGATAACTGCGATCGAGATCTACGTGTATCTTTGCCTAGTGTTTAGTTTAGTCTCACTCGAAAAAATGAGGACTTGACGATTGGAATTTAAATATTATTATGTGCCTTTTGGGAGAAAGTAGTGTGTATTGACGTTTGCTTTCTCGCGAAAACGACGCGAACGTATATTCGTTTAAAGCAATCTTTTTGACGTCTTATTTAAACGTTTATAATCTTGAACGTTTCTCGCCGTGTGCGAGAATTTTTACCAATTTACGTATTTTAAATGATTTAGCTCAAAAGTATATCAATTCGACTTTAAACCGCATGAGTGTCTTCTATTGTCTGTTGTAGTCGTTATTACTTTGACATGTGTTTTGATTATCAGACAAATCGAGATAGTTTTGAGTTTCGGTATGGGTAAAAGAAACGTATTTTTGTACGCTGAAAAGTTTCTGTTTATGTAAATGTGAGCCAACACAAAACGACGAAAGATTTTGATAAATCTTGAAAACTTTGCCACGGAGAGGCGACAGGTCATTAAATGTTAGGATCACATTGTGCAAAAAATTCCCGGACAAATTTATTGCGTTCTATTGAAAAAGAAAAGATTATTAGCTATATGTAGAAAGCAGTGGTTTTCAAATTTATTTTTTTCTGAGGGGAGAGGGAGATATATATAGACAAAATAGGAAAGGGGTGATATATGCTAAGTAGGTAATCAATAATGGGTTTTTTTTTAGTTAAAATGATTATTATGTTGAAATGTTAGCTTTATATCATTAATGAGCCGCATAACCTTGTACACTGTAGATGTATGACAAGTACAATTCATAAATTGGAGGCATTGGCCCACCGCTCTTCAAATGATAACTTGTATATTTATAAATAATTGCATAACGGGAATGAGATAATATATTATGCAGAAAAAAAGAGGACATATATATATGTGTGTATATATAACTAGCAGTGACCGTTTGTATGTTGTTAATTAAGAATTACTCATTGACACACGCAGAGAACAGAGAGCTGATTTTTCTTCTAATAGACACGCGCCTCTCAGACTGCGCAAAGACTAGGAGAACACGCTAAAAATGAGCGAGACACAGCCAGTCATAAAGAAAAGAGTCGGGTTTGACTTTTTTTTATGCGGTAGAGATACACGTAAACTCACTGACGCGTTCCAAAGCCATTTTAATATACAAGCGGTTACTATTTACTCCATATGTGTATGTTACAATGAAAGCATGGAATCAATAGAAGCATTGAATTCATATACATATATATATATATTCTTTCTCTAAACAGTAAATCCTGTAAATTTACTTATTATAGTTGTATTTCACGTTTTTATTGACTCCATTCTTTATATATATATATGTTATATACAGAGAAAGAAGATGCATTAGAATATTACGAAAAGAGAATTGTTGAATAAATAATATATAATTCATGTATATATATATAAGTGTATATTACATATATACACACACACACACACGTAAATGTTATATATAAGAACGTGGAATGATATTGCAAAAGATTGTTGATAAAATATTTGCGTCCGCAGAAAAAAAAGAGAGATAACAGATTATGTTTATCCATAAATTCTATGTGAACTACTATCAATGAAACTTCTCACACACTGTGTTGCCCAAATACACTAAAACAGTCACCAAGATACGAAATATATTAATTATATATAGATAGATAGATCAAATTTTAACATTTTAAAATTAAATATATATATATCATGTAAATGAGAAACTTAGTGTTAATTAAAGTAGTGTGTTCTGATGGCCTTTGTGCTATTAATGTTAACAGCGGCTTAATACATTTCATATTGATTATTAATACGCAAATAATGTAAAACGAAAAAAATTTTGTCATTTTTCAAAAATCACAATAGATCAATTAATTGGATCACCGCTGAATTCTCATCGCATTACAAATCCATCATATGGTCGGCTACGAACACTGTCTCGCGGACTGCCGGTAGGCGCGCCAAGATGCTGAGTTCGTATCGCGCGATACGACAAAAAAAAAAAAAAAAAAAAAAAGGGCAGTTACATTCGAAATTGTTGTTTTCAGTTCTTGTTTCACAACAAGATACACATGCACAGTTTTACTACTCTGTCACCGCTACAAATATGTACGTTACCTGTTAGATTTAATATTATTATTTATTTGTCTTTCGTACGTTCACAATTTTGTGTGTGTTATATTTATCGTCCTAATATTTATTATTCGCAAGAAAGTCGAGAAGCGTCGAATTGTGAAACTATCGATTGACATGATTTACATTCTCTTGTTAAAGTTTGTGAAAGAGATACCTGTGTAGTTTTTATCTGATCGTAAAGTTGAATGAGAACGAGACTTGAACGGCACGAAATCTAGTTTTAATTTTCTTCTGAAAATGTGTCTGAAAACAGTGGGATTTTTTATTTTTTTGTTTGTTCGCTTCCGGTCTTGTTCTCACGCGGTTGTCGCATATTCGCAATAGTTATTTTCGCAATCCCAGCATCCCCATTTTGTGTACGAAACGCAAGAAGAAACATCCTGCCGTGTCTCGTAAATTTCATTAGCGCAGCGTAATGGAAAATGGCTGATTTTGTGATAAGCAGCGTATGTCTGTTGGTACAAAGTACAAAATAGAGCACGAGTTACGACGTACATGTTTGTAGAGATGCAAAAAAAAAAAAACATATATATATATATATACTTGAAAGGAAGCGGAAGGTCTCCGGTAAACAACTTGTAGGTAGCATCCACGTTCACTTGTAGGATAAGATATATTACGATTTCTCTCTTGATATGTAAACATTCCGTGTAATAGAGCAGATTTTATGTATAAGACTAGCTGTGATGGAGTTGAAAAGGGATGTTATGTATATTTAATCGGCTGTGTGTGCCAGTACACACTGAGAAGACGACGAGAATCATATATATGTTGATAGATTATAAAATTGTAGAATTTATTTTGCGCAGGATGGTAAAGTTCGCGACAACATGCAAAAAGTTCGACCAGGTCAAGGGGAGATCGAGAGGAGAAATGTCAAAGTGAAAGAAAGGGAGCTTCGTCAGTGCGCGCAATAACTCGCGCGATTATACGAGAGTGCGTAACACGAGAGAGCGAGAGAGAGAGAGAGAG
>QVNV01004296.1:0-12442 GCA_014825455.1 Pseudomyrmex pallidus | reverse complement strand
AGTCTACAATGAAGGTAGTAACGCTGTAGGAGTAAAGAGTAAACTATTTTTCGGTGAAGTAACACCGGGAATAACGAAATGAGCAATTCTTATTTCGTACTGCTTACTACCTTACTGTTAGCCAATGAAAGACACGTGTCAAATAACACGAAATAATTACTTGTATAGACGAAAATGAAATAACTCCAAGAACTTTACTTCTTACTCTATACTATCTATTCTCATTGTAGACGGCTCTTTAAGGTTCTTATCTCGGGTGTTATCCACGGCGCAGGCAAGTGCTTTGGATGAATTGTTTTGAAAGGAGTATGTTTGTCTAAGCATGTCATAAGATAATCATAGAACAGTGAAATTTTTACGTCAATGTCATTAAAGTTTAGCAGTGCTCTCTAGTCATAACTTGCAAACTCTCTGTGAAAAACATCCTTATCAAAATTACTATAATCTCTCACGGTAATAGTTCAAATGTTCCGTCTATTAACTTTGATATTGTAAGTTATATTCACTAGGTCATGCGACGATAGAAAATTCACCTCGTTTTGATTAAAGCCCACGAGCTTATCGTGATCATTAACAATGCAGAGGTCAAGAAAAGTGTCAGAAGAGGCTGTGTGATGGGTAAACTTATAAGGTACTAAATAAAGCGCAGAAGCATACAAAGTTGATGATTTAATCGGAGTTGTATGATCTTGCAAGCAGACTGGCATTAAAATCGCCAAACCTTATGGTATGCCTGTAGGCAGTACAGAGATCTGTAAATATGTTGAAAAAATCATCGAGATAATTGCAATGAGGCGGTCTGTCAACAACCGCCAGGAGAAGTTTGTCACAGTTAGAGATAATTTCAGCAGACAAGAACTTAGGTCGCTTGCAGTACTGATCTCCAAATGAAGCGAGTATCCTGATTCTCAAGAAGTCGGTCACGAAGAGAGCAACTCAATTCCCGCCCTTACCGATTCGATCGCACCTAAATAATTGATATCCGGGCAAAAGGACCATTTGATCTGTGATAGCGGGTTTCAACCAAGTCTCTGATAGGCAAATCACGTGATAGTGAGAGTTTAAGACAAACATCCTAAATTCATCTATGTGAGCTATTAACGATTGGCAATTAACGTGGCAAATTCTTATATAGTCGACGTTTGAATTATCCATAATTAATAATGTTGATTTTCTCTTGTAGTCGCTTTTGTAAGATTGAACAGGATTTGCCGTCAAGCGCAGAGTGTGTCAGATCCTCGTGCAGCCATCTTTTACAGTTACCACATACAGCCGCATAATTTCTGTTAGGACAGTTCTTCATCTTATGAGCGCCGGCGCAGTGGCCACAGAGAGGAGTAGCAGTACAATGCTTAGGAAGGTGACCAAAGGCAAGACATTTGTAGCATTGTAAGACTCTGATGTAGTCTTCGAGCTTACGAGCTGAATAGTTGATGTACGCAAGCGAGCAATTTAATAGGTTGGTTTGTATGGAAGGAGAGACCTCTATTACACAGCTGACAAAAGTTTTTCTGTTCTTCGGAGGAAAAATATAAATTACGTTAACATCCGTATCTGTCTGCTTATCAAGATTGAGAGTTATTAGGTCAAACTTTATTTTCTCCTTAGTCATTCCAACTGGAACATTATGCAAAATCAGTCGAAGCTTAATTTTGTGCACCTGTTCAACCTCAAGATCAGCATGATCTAATTCCTTTGATTCTTTAATTTTGTCAATGTCTCCAGTCAAGGCCTCCAAGCGTATCCCTCTGCCGCGAGTCGTACTAATCCTATTTACTTTTAAGTTGTAATCTGCCGGTCCGATGATGTTTTGGAACGTCTCTATGGTGTGTTTGAAAGTAATATATTTATCTTGTGTGTCTTTTTTAGCATAATTAAAAGATTAGTTGATTTCTTAACAGCTATGGAAATACCACTTGCAACCCTGACTGCCGGGGCAGGTGAACTCGCCACTTCCGCATAAGAGCGAGGAGAGTGGGAAACTTTTCTCGCAGGGCCTTGATGTAAAGATTTCGTCTTAAAGTGCGTCAAAGCTTGAGATATCATATTCTTAATTGATTCCGACGATAGGACGTCGCTTTTCTTCTCTTCTAATAAGCAGAGGTAGATGGTTGACAGTTCAAAAAAGGCTTCCTTACACAATCTCAGAGCAGACTCAATTTGATTCTTTTTGTCTGATGCTTCCTTGCTAGTCAGAAGCATCTTAGAGATTGCATTTACATGCTCATTTATCGAACGCCTCATAGAGTGTACCCTACACGCATTCATAACGTTACCAGCAGAGAATCCGCAAGAGCTTACCGCAGATTGTAAAGACAATAAGGAAAGCTGACGCTTCGGACATCACCCTTTGCGGTAGCTGTCATTCAAGCCGATCGCAGCAGAGGGAGGGGAACGCATCAAGGCTATTCTGGCAAGCCCACACGAGACGAGGGGCTCTCTCCTCTCTAGATAACGCAGGCGCACCTGTGAGTAGGCAAATAACCGTCACACCTCATAATAGTGATTTGGGGAGTTTGTGCAGACGTTAGGTAGGTTGTCTCTTCTCGGCAAACAGAGTAGTTGGAGAGACCCGTGTAGGGGTGGAACTGGACTCTTCTTATCAACTAGTGGCCCCGGAGGAGCTGTCAGGGGAAGAGTGTAGGTCCGCTAAACCTATTTTCTCTCGGGAGAGGCACACCATCTTGTCGTGGTTCCCGAGCTTGAGTGCCGTGATAATCTGACAGGCTATGTCGGCGGAAACTTCGATTCCTGGCAGGGCTTTTTTTTCTGAACAGGTCCTCAGTGAGCGGCCAGACTAAGAGTGTGTCTAGGGAAAGGAAACTCCGATAAAAAAACCCGGGCAGGCCGGGTTCGTCAGCCAAGTTAAGGCAACCGACCTAGGTCAGGTCCAAGACCGATATAAAACCGCATTTTCTTATAATATGGAGCAACGCAAGAAAAACAGAGCAGAATTACCGGACCACGTCAACCGGACGGCCAGGTCTCGGCGCGGGGAGACTAATGTCCCGGATACCTCCGCGTCGTCATCCAACGACGGGCGGGTAGAGGAGTGCACCGCAGGCTCCTCCACCTATAATGCGTCTGCGAAGGCAGGACCTTCAAGTCCTGACGTAACGAAGGTGCGCAAGAGGAGGAGGTGCCCCCGCGTACTTCTCCGACGAGTGGATTCGTCTAAATCCGTCTCGTCGTTTGACTCCATAATCTCCATGGAGTCACTGAAGGCTCCCCTCCCTGGGAGGAGGACGTAGACATGGTCACCTCCGGAGATAAGACCACTGACCGTCCCTTGCTTGATGAGGAGAGGCTCGCTGTCTGGGCGGCATCCCAGGTGGCAAATCCGGACGGATGCGGTCGCCCTCCTACGCATTGCCACTATGTTGGCCTTAGAAAGACTCGCGAGGCGCTACGCACTGCGTGTCTAGCGATGAAGAGCAGACGGTTGACGCCATGGAGGGACCCCCTAAAAAGCACACCACGACTGGGTCGGAGTCGGGTCGCACCTCCGAGGCGGAGTCCGTCCGATGCCTCCGCCGATCGTGTTTGACAGTGGGGAGTAGTAATATCAAGCGCGAGTCGAAACGCGCGCCACTATAGACCTCGTCGACCTTATTTACAAGACCGTCGGTGTCTGCGACAAGGTTGCAAGCCGTGCCAAACGTCTGAAGGGCACGGACGTTAAGACTCTTAGGGAGGCCGGCCTGGACGGACGTAGGGTTGCGGACGCGCTCTACAACCGTCTCAAAGATAACCTCGCGGCGAGAACAGCTCCTGTTTTCCCGCAGGTGTATAAAGAGAATGAGGCGCTCCGGCTCGAAGTCAGGCTCCTCAGGGAGGGGGTGGCTGCATTACAGGCAAAAGTCAGTATGCCGCCGCCGCTTTCTCCCTCTGCGGTAGCGCCGGCGAGGGTGTCCGACGACTTCCTTGAGAGGATCGGGGTCCTCATTAACACCA
This sequence comes from Pseudomyrmex pallidus, assembly GCA_014825455.1. Taxonomy (NCBI): domain Eukaryota; kingdom Metazoa; phylum Arthropoda; class Insecta; order Hymenoptera; family Formicidae; genus Pseudomyrmex; species Pseudomyrmex pallidus. Next base: position 8,488 of record QVNV01004296.1, on the reverse strand, counting down.
AGTTAACCGCTTTTGTTCCCTCCGCTCCGGCGGCGGGACGAGCGGATAAAGGTGTTTGACGAGTCCGTCGTGGGACGCGTGCGCGCTCGCACTCAGTTTCCGGGCGACGGAAGGCGAAGTCCGCGACCGTGATCGGTGCTCGTCCCTCGGCCTCTCCGTCTCCCCGGGCGTCGAAAGAAGTGGTGGACCCGGGTCCGACTTCGAGGGCGGCGGACACGTGATCTACGATGGTCGGCCGTAAGGCAAACCAGAAGGCGGCAGCCTCTGCGAAGAAGAAAGCGGCAGGCTCGGCGGTGGCTCCGTCTCCTGCGACCAAGCCTGCTGTCGCGAGAGCCGGTGCCGTGGCGCCGGTGAAAAAGCGGCGGGTCCGCTTCCGGGCCCCTTCGACGGCCGCGATTGTGGTGGCCCGTCCGCGACGCTGGATTTGGGAGAGGCCATGCGTTGGTGCAGGCTGTGTATTCCTCTTGAGCCCCTGGACATCAAGGGGATTGTGCCGAGACGAACGATAACTGGGGACCTGATGGTTCAGGTCCCCGGTCCGGACATGACCGCCACAGCCAATGCCCTGGCGGCAAAAATAGTGGTGGTCCTTGCGGGGACCGGTGTTCAAGTCCGTCGTCCTTCGCGTCCCGGGAACATCTGGGTGCGGGGGATAGACGGGACTGTTTGTCGTGAGGATGTGGTGGCGTCGCTCGTCTCAGAGAGCGACTGTCCGGAGGGAAATATACGCTTGGGTAAACTTCGGAATTCTCCCTCCGGACTCAAGACGGTCTGGGCTCAGTGCCCGATAGCGGCGGCCAAGCGGCTGGCCGCCGCGGGTAAGGTACAAGTGGGATGGGTCCTGGCGGGCGTCGAAGCGCTTCGGGCCCACTCCTTCCGGTGCTATCGTTGCGTGTGCGCGGGACATTTGGGGCAGCCCGCCTCGGAGCAGAACCGATCGGATCGGTGTTTCCGATGCGGTTTGTCCGGGCATGTCCTGCGGCAGTGCACGGCGCCTGAGCCACGGTGCCCGCTTTACGCGGACTTGGGCCAAAAGACTTAGCATGTGTTGGGGGAGCCGTCGTGCCAGCCCCCGCCTGCCCGCGTCGGTGACCTTGCGACGATGTTTGCGTTGCCGGGACAGTTAGCCCCGAGCGTTGCCGGACGGGCTAAGAGGAGGCGGTCGGCCGGGGAGTCTCCTCCTGTTAAGATGGTGGCTCCCCGCGCGACCGAAGAGGGGATGGAAACCGAGTTCCTAGAGGTTTCGGCAACTCCATCTTCTCCCAGAGACAACCCCGTTGGTGAGGCTCTTGCTTTTCTGGTTCCGGGAGGACTGTCTGTCCCTCCGGTTCTAAGAAGCCGATTCCGGTTCCGGCGATGTTACCGCCGCCGGCACCTAAGGTGGTGCCCCCAAGACCCCTTCAGAAAAAGAAGACCCAGGCGAGGCTGGCCCTGACTGCTCTTTTGGGGCAGTCAGAGCCAAAGAAAGTGAGGCCCGATCCTTGCTGCTTCAAACCGTAGCTCTGTCGAGGGAGGGACTTTGCGGCGACCGGACGCAGTTGGGGGGAAGGGCCTTTCTCTTCTTGAGGAAGGCCAATACGAAGGAGACAGGTCCGCCTAGGCAATTGACATTGGGCTGAGAGGGGTTCTGTCTAACCCTTCATTGCACTCGGCCCGTAGACGGCGGAGATGGGATTACGGCCCCCTACTTCCGTCGCGGAGGAGCTAGCTCCTCTTATTAGGAAGTAAAGTAAGTTGCCCTCAGCCTACCGGCGCCAACCCGGGTTGTTCTCATGAGGCACCAGGGTGTGCCTCAAAGGGCAGCAGTCGGCCGTCGCTGTGAGTTTTAGTATATCCCGCCGGGGTGCGCTCTGGCCGGGGGAAGTCCCACACTACCCCATCCCACCTCGATGAGGTGGGGCGTGCGTAATTGCGAATTTCTCCAGCGTTAAAGAAAAAAGTTTTTTGTCGGTTGGGTGCGATCGACGGCACGGTCTCTCGTGAGGACGTGCCGGCGGCGCTTGCTTCGGCAAGCGATTGCCCGGAGGGAGAGATTCGCCTGGGCAACTTCCAGGCTCTTCCCTTCGGGCTACGGACGGTATGGGCTCAGTGCTTAATTGCGGCGGCCAAGTGCTGCAAGTAAGGTACGAGTGGGGTGGGTTCTGGCGTGTGATGAGGCGCTCCAAGCCCGCCCTTTCCGGTGCTACCGCTGCCTGCGCGCGGGATATGCAGGGCAGTTCTGCCCTGCGGCGAAGAGCGACCGCTTGGACCGTTGTTTTCGCGGCCTGCCGGGCCAGTGTACGGCGCCTGAGCCCCGGTGTCCGTTCTGCGCGGACTTGAGCCGTAAGGCCCGTCATGTGCTAGGAGGTCCGTCGTGCCAACCTCCACCCGCCCGGGTACCTTCGCGACGCAAACGCAATTGGCCCCAAGCGTTGCTGGGCGAGAGAAGAGGCGGTCGCTCGGAAGGCTTCCCTCTTCTGAGAGGGCAACTTCTTGCGAGACCGAGGAGGTGATGGAGACCGAGCCCCTTTCTGGGACACCCTCTATTGCTCCAACTCCTACCCCGCTGGTAGAAGGTAGGGCCTCGGCTCTCTCTGGTTCTGAGTGGACCTGTCCCTCCGGTTCTACGAAGCCGACCCCGGCTCCGGCGTTGTGACCTCCGCCGGCGCCCGAAGTGGAGCTTCCTGGGCCTTCTAAAAAAAAGACACAGGCGGGCTTAGCTCTGGCTGCTCTTCTTGGACATGCCGAGCCAAAAAGAGCAAAGCCGGGTCTTCGTTCTTCCAAGTCTTAGCTCTCCTCGGGGTCTTGAGGACGCTGAGCTTAATGATGAGACCGGGTGTGGTGCGAGGAGGGCCACTTTTTTTCATAAGAGAGGTTAGTGGTGACGAAGACGGGTCAGGCTTCGGGCGTTTGACCCGGGGTCGTGAGAGGGATTCTCCCTCTCATTGCACACGACCCACAGTCGGCGGAGGGTCACGACCCCCTCTCTCCGCCGTAGAAGTGCCTGCTCTTCCTGTCATAGAGTAGGGCACAAATGCTCTAGACCTGACGGCGTCACTTTGGGTTGTTCTATTCTGAGGTACTGGGATACATCTAAAAGAGCAGCAGACGGCCGTCCCAGGAGTTTTAGCGAGTATACTTCGCCAGAGCTTGTGCTCTGGCGGGGGGAGTCCCACACTACCTCATCCCACTACGGTGGGGTAGGGTATGCGTAATGCATTTCCCCTGTAGGTAACAAAAAAAAACTTTTTTGTCAGTTAGACATATTTTAGCCGCTATCTTAAAAAAAAATTTAAAAAGAAGCAAATTGTACGATCATCCGGGGGAGGGGTGCAGGAGGAGGGTCAAAGCCGTCTCTGCAGTAGGCGAAACCGTCCTTTTGGTGGAGCGCAGTCCCACCCTGCCTACACACTTACAACAAACATAAAAACTAACTTTTTTAAATAGTTTTTAAAAACTTACCACATGTCATATAGAATCAATCTTAGTCGATAGTTTTTATTTTTTTTTTATTTGGTTTTTATTTCTCGAAGTTGGTACGCTCGTTTTGTTTCTCCCATTAAATACTATTTTTGTGCAAAATTTCAGATTGATTGGAAAAAGAAGTCATTCTGAAATACACCTAAACTTGATTTTGTCGAAATAATTTTTATTTTTTTTAAATTTGTCTTTTTGCCGAAGTGGAGACTACGCGCGTTTTGTTTGTCCTATTGAACACTAATTTTGTGCAAAATTTCAGATCGATCGGAAGCAGGGGAACAAGGGTCATTTGGAAGTATATCGGATTTTACATAGATTTACATACATTCTTTTCTATTAACAATAAGATGTCGTGGGTTTTTATTTCTAGTACATTCAAAAAAGCACCTATTATAGAATTTGAGTCTCATTAAAAAAATACATAATGAATCATCATTATGTATTGAGAAGGATCTTAACCTTAAAGTCAGAATGTATACACTAATAAATTTCAATTTCAATTTTACAGCACGCTACTATCTGTGCTTCATACTTCCATTGGCTTAGTTATCCGTATAATTTTGAATTTTGGTGCATTTATACGTCTATTTTGAATATTACAATAAAACAAATTTTGTATACAAATAATTGTTATTATTTCCTGACTATGTTTTTAAACAACCTGTACTCAATTGGGAGCAACAAAGACGCCCTTATCACACTCGGGTCAATTTGACTTTTCAATGGCTACCAAACATACGCTAACGCTTTCACTTACTTGGGAAGTATCTTTATTTGTATAGGACACTTGAAATTAATATTAGATAATTACTAGTTTTCTATGATGGCTCAAAGATATTTTACTTTAAAATAAAATTTCGGATCGTTTTAACCCAGTGTAACAACAGAAGGTTAAATAAATAAATAAATAAATATACGCGGATTATATTTTGTAAGTAACTATAACTCACGACTGTAATCAACGTGGTTAAAATCAAGTTCTTTCTTAACGTTGGCCAGATTCGCGTTCATTACATCAGCATCAGCGTAGTCAAGAATATCACTGATATGTGCTTCCTCGACACTTTCCTCATCTAAAAAATATATATTTTTTAAAATAAAGTATACTAAAATTAGTTATCAAATATTCCAAAGATATAAATCAAAATTAATAGACACAAGTAAAAGACAACACTCATATCTTAAAAAGATTTCATTGTTTTAAAATTAGGTTTTAATTTCAGCTTCCACACGTTTAACAGCAATTTTTATAAAAAGATGGCAGGGTTGTGATTACTAAGCTTTTATTTGATCGACTGTTGCATAGATTCCGTTATGATCATTGCCCGATAGTGATCATTGCACAGATCTCGTACTTGATGAACAAGTTGCACGGAATAGTGTTGCACATATAGTTTGTTAGAGGAGAGGGGGTAAAGTAACTACGAACACATAAACAAAACCTCAAGTAACCGATAACTAGATAAGAAACAGACTATTTATTGTTTCTAATTATAGTTGCATTTATTGTTTATAAATTATAATGGCCAACGTAAATACTATATAAATAATATATAAAAATTAAAAATACTTTTAATAAAAAAACAAAACTTTTAGTGCTCGGGATTACTCGACTGTTGTGGGGTAATCTCAAACAACGTATGGAAAATAATCTCGCACAAGTTATACAGTTGTTATACACCTACTATTACAATTAATTACAGTTATACAATTGACTTTTGTATATAATCAAATATAGTAGTTTTTCAAACTAATAAATATGAGTACGGTCAATGAGAGCCGTTCACAGCCGTTCAGTAGTTTTTGATACACAATACAAAGCAACCATTCTTCTTAGTGTTAATTTCTTGCTTTTACCATCTATAGCGGTTTTCAAACTTCTGTATTATCCAATAAGCAAGTTTGAATTAACGGCTATGTGGAGCCTTTGCTGGATGTCATGCAGTAAACCTTGAAGGCAATTATGTGTAAAAACGTTTCGACTTTATTTTCAAGTCCTTTATCAATTGAGCTATTGACAATAAATATACATACTTTAATTAATAAGGATAGTGGAATAATTATATCAATAGTCAAAATACACAATAATATATTATGAGAAACTATGTAGAAATATCACATTATAAAATATCAAATTAATTGTCAATTACATTAAAATTAAAAATAAATCAAACAACACACTTTACAATAGAGACACTGGTTCCGCACATCATGTTTGAGTCAGAGTGTGGTCGGTACTGATACAGTGAAAAATAGTTTAAATTTGATATGGCGTATTGCTCCATCTATACTTTATGTACTTTATTAAGAATAGATATGTATATTTGTTGTGTAATGTTTCAGTGTCACGCATCAAATTCAAACCATGCTCCTGTTTTTTAATAAATAACATTTCTGAAGTTAAACGTTTAAAATAATTCTGTTCTGTGTCTAATATCTTTGTTGAGTTCCAATTAAAACTATGACCGGTCTCTGTACTATGTTTCGCTAACACTGATGTCTCGATTTGTCCTTTCTTAACGCAAGTAACATGTTCCTTAATTCTACATAGTTGACAATTTTCGCGTAGTTTGTCGAACATAGGACGATTCACAATGTTGCCATTCAATTTTATAAATTACATTTTTTTTGTTTGTGGGTAGGTACACCATCCTTGTGAGTTTTAATAAATTTTTAACAAATAATTGATTTAGATTTCTATATGTGGGTTTGACAATTCTATTATTAATCTTTAAGTGTGTAATGTTCTTGTGTGTTTAAGTGTACGGTAGTACGAAAAAGAAACGTTCTATGTTTTCTTGTTCTTGTTTGTCATTAGTTATACGTTTATTTAAAAAGTTTATTCAAAAACAATTCTCTCAATCTTTTATTTAGGCAGGGCACCGATAGCCAAGATTTCTTTTGCGCAGATCGACGGTTGCACAGATTCCGTTTGCCTAGATCCCGTTTGCTCGAAAACCGTTTGCGCAAATTCCGATTGCACATAGTCGTTATTCTTACATTTGCGAACTAAATATTTCGCTTATATCACACACTATAGTACATATGTGGGCGGGGGAGGGGCTTTGCTCTTCCCTTTGCACCCCCTCCCTGAAAACTCTATCTTAAACTAATCTATAATATGTCTGTGCAATCGGAATCTGCGCAAACGTTTTTTGCGCAAACGGAATCTAGGCAAACGCAATCTATACAACCGTCGATCTGCGCAAAAGAAATCTTGGCTATCGGGATCTTCCCTTTTATTTATTGTGTTAAAGATTAATGGAATCGGATAATTGTTGTTAAGTAAGATGTTTATTACGAATTGTAGGTTTCTTTATGTGATATTGTGGATGTAAAAGTAGAGTGGCTCTATCAACAAGAGAGTAAATAGTACCAATTTTGTGGCTGAGTGGATTCTGAGAGTGATAATTGAGGTGTCTGCCGGAATAGATTGGTTTGTGGTACCAATCACATATCAGCCTATTGTTGTTAATTATAATGCTAATGTCGAGATAGTTGAAAGTATTGTTTTTATGTAGTTCGCACGTGAATTAGTAGTCTATGGTGAAACGAATTGAAAGTACGTACAACAGATTCAATTTTGTCTCTAGATATTGCAAGTAATATCGTTGACATATCTGAAGTACAGTAGTCTCTTGCTATAGATCACCTTTTCCCTCCACATGTACGTTTACGCACACATAAGTTGCGCTTTTACCATGTCTGCCCGCGCAGAGTCTTGAAAAGCGGCGTTTCACTCTGCCGCTCCCCACTATGCTCAATAGTCTTGCGCATCGCGCCTGATCGCGCTTGATCGCGCCTGTCAAAAAAATATCACAGCGCTTACGCTTACGGTACCGCTGCCGCTGGCGCAACGAGAGGCGGAGCCTTGGCGATCGACAAAGGCGTGAAGAGGGTTTCCCCCTTGTTATAGTTCCCTTTCCGAAAATTTTCCGCTCCTAAACGAATCTATAGCGAGAGTCTACTGTATAACGGTATATTGAAAGTCAAAGTGTTTAAAGCTTTAAGTTCTAAGTCCTGTAAAACTATGTCTGCAATGATAGGTGAAAGTTGTACTGCAGATATAAACTCCTGTCTGTCTATTTTTGTTTGTAATTTGATGTATTTCCATCTCTTGGAGATGCTATCGATGGCAAGTTCTATAGGTACATTGATGAATAAGGATACCACGTCAAGGGAGCATAGGGTGTAATCATGATCTAACTTAATACCTGATATGATGTTATATAATTGAAAGCTATTGATGAAGAAAGGAGGATCTGGAAAACTTTTGTATATGATTTTGTGTAAAAATAAAGCGAAATGGTGTAAAGAACTGTTAATTGTGGAAATGATAATTCGGTAAGGACAACCTTCTTTATGGATCTTGGGGACACCGTATGCTCTAGGTAATAAGAAATCACTGGGACTTAAATAATATTTGAAGTGTTGGTTAATAAACCCTTTGTTATATCATCTATTCAGAATATCTTTGAGTTAACTTTCTATTTTTATGAAAGGATTATTTTTTATTATAGAATATGTATCGGTGTCTTCTAGTATATCAATAATTTTATTTATGTAGTCGGTTTTATGTATTGCAACTGTAGTGTTCCCTTTATCTGCCCTGGTAAAAAAGATATCAGAATTGTTTTTCAAAAATTTGTGTGTAGCTTTGGCTTTGTTGTGTTACGTCCGGCGACTCCACGGTTTCCTTCTTTATGCAACGAATTCTGGTGAACACTTGATATAATATCAAGGTTTACTTTAAAACAAAAGGCTGTAGATAAGGTACCGACTTCCCAGATGGAGAACAGGAGATCAACCTAACAAAACACGCGATGGCGGAAATCGCCCTCTCGTGGAATCAAAATCACGGGTAACAGAAAAATAGAGCAGTAAATAACGAACGCGGAAATGCCGTGCACATAGAATAACAATTCACATGTGACGCGGAGAAATAAAAGCAAAACCAATAAATCTCCTTATCTCCGGAAGGGAACCCTCATAACAAAAGACGGACAGGAACACTCGCGAGACGTTAATA
>QVNV01004295.1:0-17126 GCA_014825455.1 Pseudomyrmex pallidus | reverse complement strand
GTCTCAAAATCGTCTCAGGAATACGTCATTAAAATTAAGGTCGTGAGTAGCGGGACACCCTGTATATATATATATATATATATATATATATATGGTGTGTATGTGTGTGTATAATACAAGAAATATAAAGTACATTGGTTTATAATGATTGCAGGCTGCTCCTCTCATATCACAGCGAGGGGCGCTGCCGGGCCCGCCTCCTAAAAATTATAACTAACTTATTAGTGTTTCCATATTCTTTTCGGTTTATAATTCTCTTTTTCTACTCACATAGCGACGGAAGCGATATATGAACAATCACACGCATGTATACAATTCGCACAATTCACGTTCTGTCGTACCAATTAGTTTTTACGTATGTGTATATATATATATGTTTATGGTGTGTGTGTATATATATATACACATAATTTATCTTTTGTATTTATAATATGTATATACTTAATGTGTGTATATATATGTATATTTATATATATAGATATATATTTATATGACAATATGTATATATATATATATATTTATATTGTTTAGCCTTAGAAACCCGAAGAAATGACCATCACTGTCGCAAATGGACGGTCGAAATATACTGAGAACACCGGTTAGTACGCGACGCCACGTGTCTTATGGCTCTAACATGCTACACTCGGTTTTTTTTTCTTTTTTTTGTTTTATCGCGAGTCGAGCTCAGTCTAGGCGCCGCGCCTAGCTCGAGGATTCTCTCAAATTCCGTACAAAAGATTCGACGTTGCGAATACATGAGGCTCGATCGCGACACACACGCTCACATACGCAACGCGCAGAATTAACATTTACACAAAGTGTCACAAGTGTCTCGTCATCATCGACCCGCATTTACCCGCGAATAACACGAAGTTTCACGGCTTGAATAAACGATGAGGGAGCAACGCGACCAAGCCCCACGGAATCACAAGAGAGAAAGAGAGAATTTTCAAATTTAAGTTGATATTATCAGTGTGTCTTACCTACGCGCGGAAAGCCGTCGACGGATCAATCAAATTCATCTATCGATACTCTTGTTTTACGCATTAAGACTAGTGCGATAATAGGAACATGATGTCTTCTTTCTTTTGCAGACACTATTGCCGGGAAAAAAGGAATGAGAAAGGCGAGGGGGAAAAGTGGGAAAATGAAGATATGTTGTTATACGTACGTGAAAAAAAATGCCAAGTAACACTACTGACAACACTCGACGAGTGTGGATCATCTGATGCAAAGGATAACGCGATTGTCATCAGTGACCGTTCAGTCTGAAAATTGTCCACCCTTGGACTTGCACGGAAAAACACAAGAAGATATTAGTCACAGGCATGCATCCTTCAGTAAGGGTTTTTCGTCACTCAGTGCTTCGTTGCAAACGACGTTTTTAATTGGAAACCGCTGTTTTCTCTCCTGACGATCTCGTCTCAAGCATGAATCAATACGTCGACGAGAAGCCTTCGCCAACTGGGACGGAGGAAGAAAATCGAGACTGCCCGCAGAGATAGATAGATAGGTAAGGAGAGAAAGAGAGAGTGTGTATGTATGTGTGTGTGTATGTGTGTTTCTGTGTGCGCGCTTGTATTAACCACGTTCACTTATGATTCTTCTTTGAATTATTCAGTCTGCCAAGTTCTCTTGAGATTGTGTATCGATTACGTAATCAGCCTCTTATGTATTCGGTGGAGATTTGACCACCGCGAATCAACCAGTCGCACTCGTTACTGCTAGGTAAAAAGATATGTATTTATCAAGCTTCACGCGGCTAATCCTTCTCCTCTCGTAGGTGGCGGCGGTAGCCGTGCAGTGGGCGGCGTGGCGTCGTTCTCGGTTCTGTTTGGTGTTTCCCGATCGAAGTGATGCTGAAGAACATCGCCGGTCCAGGAGGGCACGCTGGTAGAATTTTGATTACCGTTGTTGGACGACGGCGTACCGGGTGAGTGCGAAGGCGACGGTGTCTGGAAGAGCATTGAGCCCGACGGAATAACAGGTTTGCCGTCCACCAATGGTCCGTTACTGCTCGGCGCCATCGGTTGTTTGTCCAGAGAAAAACCACCACCGCCGGTTCCGTACACCGAACCAAACAAATTCGCCGCGTACTTGCCCGCGCCTAAGGAATGAGGCGGTAACCCGTTGCTACTTTGAATCACCGAAATCTCGTTCAGCTGTAAGTAATGCACGCCGACTAGTTAGGTTTATTCGGGAGGCAATTACCTATAAAAACGAAAAATAGACGATAAACGTTAATTTCGTATGCGATTTGCGTGAAATACCTTGGACTATAATCATAGTACACGGTGTCGTTAACTATTTTATGCAGTGATTACGTAAAAATCTTCTTGTGCTCGAAATCGTGATAAAACAAACGCTCCCATCACGATGTTGCAATATGTGAACTTAAGTGTTTTTTTTTTGTTTTTTTTGTTTTTTTTTAGCAAAGTACACGCTTTAAAATTAAATTTTCGATTGAAGCAACATGTGGATATTTTTGTTTACCTTCTGCTGAACGCCGTTAAGGAATGGCGCGGGAAGATATGGATAAAAAAGATCCGGTCGTCGCTGCAGAAACTCCGAGTCCTTGGGGGTGATTGGCAGAGGAGGTAGATCCAATGACATCCTTCGACCTCGACGTGACGTTCCGTTGGTGAACATATGAGTGCCCATGTGCACCTGCGTTAGAAAACCGAGAGAAAAAAACATATCAAAATCGGCATCTTTGACCGAGCGAGCGCTTATTTTTCATCGAGCTCTCGAGCGACTTCAAACGTTACGCGTTTTAGCATTAGTAGAAGCGATAGCTGCTAGCTAGTGTTAGTGAAAACTTTTGGCATTGGAAAACGTTGTGTAAAAGAGCATAGACTTTCGACGGCGGTTTGGAGGTCTGATATATTATACCTTGAGATTGCCTTTGGTGGTGAACGCCTTCTGGCAGACGGTGCATCGAAATGGTTTATCGCCAGTGTGAGTTCTCATATGGATCTGGAGCGCCGAAGATGAGGAGAAATTCTTATTGCAAATCTGGCACAAGTGTTTGCTCGGTACGCCTGCAAATATACATAATAACGGTTTTCGCTAAACTGCCCCTGGCTTTGCCACGAAGAAAATTACATACGATGATAGTGATTTAATTTCAATAATTGCGTTTTGTAAAGAGATCCCGGTCTGAGGTGTAGATCGTGAAAGTAACAGAAAATATAAATAGATCTCTCAGAGTGGGTTCTTTAAAGTCTCGGTTCGGTTTAACCAAATAATCGCACGTGCAAATAGCGTCGGAAATGAAATATGATGCCGCTGTAATGTACAAGTAATTCAGCTCTACGTGAATAAAGAAAAAGAGAACGAAGAAAGTGTGCGTGTAAAACCCGTCACCAATAATATTGAACATGTACAATATAAACTCTGAAGCAAACAGAACTGAATGATGAACATGAAATATCAGGAAGACTAAGAAAGCTCGCAAAGCAGCAGCGTCAAATATTCTAAATTACGATCGTGGTAGCGTAAGAAGCCGCAAAAATTGCCGAAAATCACGCGTCAGCGAAGCTAAGCTCAAATAATGGCGCTCGATGAAGAAGCAAATTGAGTTTTTCTTTCTTTTTTGTTTTAGAAAAGCAAGTGCGAACAAGTACTTACTGGCTGGTCTTTTTGGCGCTGGCAGATCTCCTTCCGGCGGAGATCTCTTTACTGGTATCGCAGACTCGATGGATGTCGGTGGTAATGGTGGAGGTGGCGGCGGTGGTGGTGGCGGCGGCGGAGGCGGTAGACTTGAATCGTCGGTGCACATCGGGCTTCTAGAGGTTTCGTGATCCTGAGATATCTGCTGCTGTTGTTGTTGTTGTTGCTGCTGCTGCTGCTGCTGCTGCTTGGCGTCATTGAACAGATGCGGCGGCATATCGCGAATCTTGTGAGTCAACATATGTTGCTTCATATTGCCCTGTGCATCGAAACAAGTTCTTTTGTATTTTAATTTAGTAATATTTACTAATTAGTTTTTGATTGAGTATAATATTTTGTTTATTAAATTGTGTACACGCATTTTAATATTTTGTATTTGATCCTATGGTTATACGGGAGGGGAGAAAATTCAAACCAATTCAGGTCAGTTGCAAAGTAGACAAGTGGACGGCACTTACAATAACGTGTTACAACGTGTTCTTGGATAAGAAAGTTGTAACATGTTTTTTTTTTTTTTTTTTTAATAAGTAACGTTTACTTTGCAATCGACCACAGCCAGTAGCATTCACAGCGTGACCAATAGAAGAAACACAGTACTGTTTGTTATTGGTCGTAAATATTTGCAAGTAGACAAGTTTTTATTTGTGGCGAGATCACGGAAGAAACGCGTATTACGCTTGCTGTTTTAGCAGGCTCTTACCAGAAAGACGTGGTCCGAGGGTAGAAGTCCGAGGGCGGGTGGCATCAGCGGGGGCAGGCGGACGGCAGGATAAACAGACGTCAGCCTCCGACCCCCTCCTGTTCCTGTCCGCCCCCGGTTCTTCCGCTCCTCAGGCCGCCGCCGCCTGCGTTTCGGTTTCTCGCGATTTCCGTCGGCTGATCTCGCCGAGAACGAGCGATATTGGGAAATGGATTGTGGAGGGATCGGACCCTTCGCGGCGAAGGGTTGGTCCGCGCAGGAACATACTTGCTGACCAGAATCGTCGTTCTGAAAGTATAGCAGAACAACGAGAAGAATATAAAAGTAACGATAAAGTGAAATGTAAACTGTATCAAGCTTATCGTATCGAGCTATTGTTAAATAAAAATCATCGTACACGAAATATTAAGGTATTTTTACAGACAATAACCACACGTTTTACACATACGTGTAACATTTATATCAAAATTTTACAAAATTTGTGTATATTAAAGTACTCCATTACTCAAACGATTGTAAAAACAAATATTTCTGCAAAATGTAATGAGATATATCAACGAGCGATATCGAGATATGATTAAATACATTACAATTACGGATTTTTATCACGACATGTAAATGCATGTTGTATAAATTGCAGATAGCAGTAGATACAAAAGTGAGAGGGAAGAGAAAGATCACTGTATGTATCGCTACATGTATGCGTTTTCGAGATAAAGCAGATTTAATTACCTTCGTGGAAAAACCTCGGTCGCATATGGTGCATTTGAAAGGTCGCTCCTTCGTATGACTCCGATAATGAATCTCCAATGCAGATTGGCACGCAAATGTCTTGTAGCAGAATTTACATGTAGTGTTTCCACGTACTGTAACAAATCATTACTCTTTACAATTTTTGGCTCGGTTCCTCTACGTACGTATATTTAAATGAATGAGTTTTATTTGAAAATATTTTTAACGTTTTTAATGCTTTTATTACGTCTGTTTTAATTTATCGAGATTTGTTGTACACAATTTTTAACATTCCCTCTAATATACATACATATGTATGTATTCTCGTTAAAATTAATATTACTATTAGCTTCTTTTTTCCAAATTATATACATTGTAATCTTGCTTAGCAAGTATGTGTGTATATACACAATAAAATTGCAACATATATAATGTGGAAAAAAGCTAATAATAATGATTTTAACAAGTATTGGTGAAATTATGTCAAAAACTTTAACTAAAATAAAGCATATATAGAGAGAGAAAAAGGAGAAAAAGAGAGAAAAAAAAAAGAAAAAAAAGGGGAATGAAATATATGAATAAAAAATATAAATTATAAATACATAAAAATATTTATTTCTTAGTATGGCACATATGAGTATATAAAACCTATCACGCACACACAATATATATATGTTGTACTAAAACCAATAAAAAATTACTTCTAAATTAATTTATAAAAATGATATTACACAAAAGAAGTAAGAAGTAAATTGTGTGAAATTGTAGTTTAGCTGGTGCTGATTAAGTTTTGCATATAATTTTTAAGAGACGGTTTGGTAAAACAATATATCCGATAATAACAATAATGATTACATAACATAAAAAACATAAGATTTTTTCGCAATCAATCAACATTTAAACAACTGTTACAAAATGATTTTAAGTATATACACATGAGAAAAAAGAACTACATCTAAAAATAAATAGAAGTTGTTTGTATAAGATGTTTTATTTTCGAAAAGATGTTTTGAAAAAGCAGAAAAGAAATTATATTAATAAAATACTAAATAGTTCTTTCCATAATATTTCTCTCCAATCTTGTCTCTCCAATATGTCCTGAAAATTTTTGGAAATATTCTTTTCGAAAATAATACTTAGCATATATCAAATTTTATCTATTTTTGCAAGCAGAATTACTGTTTTTCTACATATAATTGTCTACGATATAAAAAATACTAATTACACTAGCTACGAAAAAAATAAATAAGAAATTATTTTAACCGTAAGTAAATACATGTATACGCACTATCTCTCTAAACTTTTCTGCTTAAAGAAATTAGCACAATACTATATTTAAAATAAATACAATTTAAGTTTAAAAAACCAAATATATGTATCTCACAGTAATCGATTATCTTTTACTTTTCCGCATATTTTACGTTATACACAACATTGCAGTATGCATTATTTTTAAATTTTGATTTTTTGTAAGTAAACGTGTATAGACACGACTATAGTTGCATATATTTATATTTAATATCAATTACATAAAATATATATATATATTGTAATATTTATGTGTATATATGTATATATATGTTTATTTATACAAAATAAAGTAAACATATATACACACAATGTATAATATTTTATATGCATCAATTAATACAAGCGCGTAATATTTGTGTATAAATATATGTACACACACAAATATTTTACTTTATATGTATTAATAATACACACATATATATCTGTTATGTGATAGGAATAATACTTACTAATTTATTACATATTAAATAATATATACATATTTATAATAACAATACTTGAGATCGGTTTCTGTGCGATTAAAATTTCCACAAAAGTTAGTTTTACAATAACAGTATCAGTTTTTTTTAAGTAGTCCAATTAACAATTTGTCTTTAGTGAATCTTACCCAATAAGTGCGTTTAAATTATAATTTACTGCAGAATGATTACAATTTTCCATAGAGCTCAATGTAGAATAAATAATGTTCGTCTTCTGTTCGTAAGTCCAAGTCTTCATTATTGGTAATCTTCTTAATATAAAAGTAAAACAAAATAATTAAATTATGCTGGCCTACATGTAATACACGTGTATAATATATCTGAAAGATATTCTACATTGAAATAAATGTTTTCGCAAGAATAATATATAAATACAATGAGTAAGAAATTTCTTTGCAGAACTGTAAGGAATAAAGAAAATAGAAAAATTCAAAAAAAGCTACAAAAAATAAGTATATAGATATATACATAAAATAAAAAAAATAAAAAAATAAATAATATATATACTTATATACATAAAGTGTTCAGAAAGAGAAAGAAAGAACGGAGAGAAGAAAGAGGAAGATAAAGAAAAAAAGGATAAGTAAAGAGATGATAAAAAATATAAAGTCCTATATAATTCTCGAAGAAAAGGAGTGCTAAAGTCCGGCTACACCATAAACAGGACGTCAACATCAGGCTGGATAAGGTTGAAGATATATATATATGACACGGAGTAAGGAGATATCCAGCAAATTTTTGACTCTGGAAGAATCATGATTACTCGGAATAAGGAAAAGGTGTAGCAGGAACTACAGCTCATCTCTTGATGTGCAGCGCCTACCTGCTGGCCCTCCAACAGCCAGACCGAGCGGATTGTAAGTCGATGATGCGGCTAGTACTGCTGAAGTGGTAAGTGAAGCCAGCGGACCACTGCTGGGCCCGTTTCCCGGAGTGATGGTGTTCATTGACGGAACACTGTTTATATTCGACGATCCAATCGTGCTGGTGGTAGGAGCAGAAGATACCGCTTGCAATAATCCCGCAAACATGCCAAAGGGATGTGGATGATGCGGCACGGTTTGAGGTGGCGGTGTCGGTGGCGTTGAAGCCACTGATGCTGGTGTAGACGAAGCACGAGGTGTTAAATCAAGCGGAGCGCCGGAGATTGGCGGACTATTGCTTTTCTCGCTACCGTTGTACCGATGAAAAGACGCCGACTCAGATACGTTTGCCATCGTAGTCGCAGCTGTCGTCGAAATCGTTCTCACTTGGTTTTCCAAGGCCCCTAATGATGTTGAAAACATAGGAATTGTCATATCTTTGTGTTCAGTCTCTTCATTCTCGTGATCCTCTTCCTCCTCACTACGTCTGTCGCGATCTCTCTCTTCGTCAACTCTGTGATCTTGTTCCTCGTCTTCTTGATCCTCTGTTTCCTCGTTGAGATCCTCCACAAATCTCTGTCTCTGTTGCTGCGATTCTTCTTTCATTTCCATGTCAATCTCATGCGATTGCTCGATAGTTGGTTGCCTGGATGAAGGAAATCCTAAGGGAAAGCCTGCTCCAGTTGGATGTATCGGAAACCCTGGTGGTAAGAAAGACGCCAACGGATGAGGAGGATAACCAGGTGGAAATTCATTTACTTCCGCAGCTTGAATTTGTTCCGGACTGAGATCAGTAGGTTCTCCAGTATGAAGACGTATATGTTGCTGAAGTACAAGAGTATTCGCGAATTTCTTGTGACACACAGGACATTGATGTAATACTCGCAGTGGAGGCTTCGCTCTGTGCACTCCCATGTGAGTCTTCAAGTTGCCCTTGGTGGTAAAGGCACGACCACAAATCTTACATTTAAAAGGACGTTCACCCGTGTGCGTACGATAATGCATCAATAACGCGCTCTTGCAAGAAAGTACTCTGTGACAAACAATGCACTGATTAGGATCGCTCAACTTGTGTTCAATATTGTCAACCAGTTGCTGCAGTTTAGACGTCTCCGAAGTTTTTGTTATTTCAATCAGACTTTCCCAAGAATTGTCATTGCTGCCTGGTCGAGGTAGCAAACTTGAATAGATTGCCGGATCTTTAGCTGGATCGATCATCTCACTTGTAGAAACAGTCGGCGTCGATCCAGTAGTCGAAACAGAAGGAAGGTGAGGTATTTGATGAGCCGGAGTACCTGCAAACAGAATCCCGGCGAAAGATGTCTGAAGACTACCGCTACTCGCACTACTGCTGGCAGGAGATGCTCCTGGATAAGCCACGATTTGTTGAGGTAAACGATTGATCGTACCCCTGCTGGAGAGATTCTCTGGTTGTTCTTCCATTTCCTCGTCTGCTTCCATTTCTCCATCGCCTTCTAAACGTCCACTGATCTTACTGTCTATACTACAGTCTTCGTATGTTTGCGGGTGAGACGACGGATTTACTGAAGATTGAGGTGAATTAAGAAATCGCCTTGTTTGTTCCTCGAAGTCTTCGCCTTCTTCTTCCGCAGGTTCTTCCGTTTCCTCAGGTTCTTTCTTCGGAGTTATTCGTCCAGTATTCTCTTGGCTCATCGGTCGTTGCTGGTACTGCTCCTGCTCGGGCGATCTCTGTTCATGTTTGATTTCTTCTCTTTGCTCGAGCTGCTTTTGCTGTTGTTGATGATTGTCGTGAAAGGAATGACGAGAATTTATAGTGACAGGGGAAGAAGGAGACGTCAAAGGGGCAGCTGTTACAGGTAACTGTTTACTAAGATTTTCCGGTATATCCTGATCGTCCCGATGATTAACAAGTGGGGATCGATAAAGAGGAGGCATACTGGGGGGCATGGTGAGGCTGAGTGGTAAGTGTGGTTGAGGCGGTAGGAAACTATGTGCTGCTGTCGGATGAAATGTGGGATGATGTGAGGAAGGTGGCGGCGGTGGCGGTGGCGGCGAAGACTGTCTATGCCCAGAAGCAATTTGCTGTAAAAGGGGCGGATGATATTTGTCTAGATGTTCTGGAACAGGATTTGGATTCATCTTTACGTGTGGAAACTTGGCCGTATGTCTCTGGAAGTGAACCTTCAGATTGCCCTTGGTGGTAAACCGGCTGCCGCAGACGTTGCACTTATAGGGTCGCTCACCTGTGTGGGATCGTATGTGGATTTGTAGCGCTGAGTCGCTACCGAAGACCTTGCCGCAGAAGCGGCATCGATGCTTGAAGA
Organism: Pseudomyrmex pallidus; assembly: GCA_014825455.1. Lineage (NCBI taxonomy): Eukaryota > Metazoa > Arthropoda > Insecta > Hymenoptera > Formicidae > Pseudomyrmex > Pseudomyrmex pallidus. The sequence continues at coordinate 7,063 of QVNV01004295.1, read as the reverse complement.
AAGGCTCGTTGCGGCTGCCGCTCGATTTCGAGTCGAAAGGAGAAAGTCGTGAACCCTTGCCGCTTCTGAACGCGAGCTCGTCAGCTAGATTGTTGGCCAGGAGACCTTGACTCGCGTTGTCCAGTACTTCCTGGGCACGTTTTTGAAGCATCTCTAGAGTATTTGGCTCGTTGAGTGGCGGCGGATCGGTGTTTGTTATGATCGATGAGGCGAGGGAAGAGCTTATGGAACAAAGTGGCATTTGATGCGAGAGCGGAACCTGACTACTAGTAGTCGTGACAGTGGTTGTGGCAGTGGTACTAGACGAAGGCAGGGGTAAATTCAAAGGAGAAGCGCTACTCGTGGAGGTTGACTGTTCCTGTGGCAAATTTGGCGTCATTGGCGTTGGTGATGTCTGCTGATGATGACTCGGCGGCCGGGAAGAAGGAGGTGATGTAAGACTCGATAATGGTTTTGGTTGAATAATAGGTGATGAAATTTCTTTCGTATCAGATGATTCCGTCGACGATGGCTGCGCTGATTGGCTGTGAGTAATAGACAGCTGTTGCTGAAGTTGGCTGATTAACTGTAATTGGAATACTTGTTGATGCTGTAAGGTGTACAGTGTACTATGCAGAAGTGCCAAATCTTGCAGCGCTGCTTCGCTGTCGGTCCCGGCGAGAGCGGTGGCGGCAAATTGTGCAACTGCCACTTTTGTGTTTTGAAGAGCTTCGAGAGTGACATGATTAGTTCCGGCGGGTGGGAATATCGCGGGAGGTGGACCGCTCTGGACAAAATTATTGTTATTTTCTGCGTCCTGTTTATGCCGAATGTGTGAGGAAACCTCCTCGTCTTCATCCTGCTCATCCTGTTCGTCCACGCCTTCTTCTTCGTCCTCCTCCAGAGGCTCGTCAGCGTCTTTGTCGTCTTCATCGCTTTGATGAGATCTCGTCGCCGTGAGATCCACAGCCTCTTCACCACCTGCTCCTCCACCGCCACTCTCTTCGCCGTCCGTAAAATCATCAATGCTTCCTGCAACACAAAACGATAAAACTTCATGAATTATAGTCATTTTTTTTTCGATACTATAATATAAACGATATTACTTGAAAAACATTGACAATGTGTCTCTAATAGATTTCTCGTCTATTTCGTCTAATGTAACAAATGTATGTTTCTTACATTACACGCGAATATATACACACGTTAACAGTGACATTAAGACGAGAGCAGTTATATCATCCATATGCGAATTTCTAAAATTTGTTTGCTAGATTTTGATTAATCAATTGGCTCCTGATTGCTACTAATAATAAAGATTTTGAAAAAGAAAAAGATTTTTTTCAATGTTTAATGTGCCTTTAGTCTCAATTTAGTTACACTGTCTCTAAATAAATAAAATAGTTGTTAAAACTATCCTAAGATTACTTATACGAAAAAAAAAAAAAAAAAAAAAAAAAAAAAAAAAAAAAAAAAGTTGAAAACTTAATTTACTGACCTGATAAATACTTATTATAATTAATATAATTTTGATTGCGATCTACCTCTTCATCGTCAACTATTGCTAGCTTGTTATTTGTGTTATTTGTGTTATTGGTAATTAGCCTGCGTTTTTTCCTTTCAATCTCTTTTCTTCCTATTAAGCAAAAAAGAAAGACATATTAAAAGTTAAAAATTATTCTGAGTTTAAAAGATGTAGAAAAACATAATAAGAAAACTTCCCGTTTGTATAATAAAGTTAACAATTTTTTTTAATTATTACAAAATGTAAACTAAATATATTTATCGTACTATTTTGTATTTGTCTACGTAAATAACTTCTTCGTGCCGTCGACTTTAGATTTAATGGAGCAAGTATATTCCACTTTATAATTCCCAATTCTTGCAAATGGTTTTCTTTTCCCGACATTTGGTGACTATCAGTAAACATACAAGCAAAATTTGTTTTGAAGTTAAATACTGACACGTGTATACGATATATGTGAAGTTATCACAGTTACAAATAACACAAAACACACAAGCACGGAAAACACAAAAGCATACCATACACGACGAGTATTTCCAGTCGGAATTCGAAAAAGTTATCGTTTTGCAATTGCAAAATATATTAAGAAAAATTGTTTAGCTGATTAAATTACTAGGCGAATTATATGTACTACTGAATGTACTACGCAAATGTATTAACGCTTCTCCTTTTTTCAAGTTTAGTACGATTCTGCACTACTTGATTAATGCACACGTGCTACGTCTTTCCACACTCTTATTATCCTAAACCGAACACAAAAACCGAACTCTACTCCAGGTAAAGATCAGTTCAAAAGTACGATGGAACTCTTCTCTACCATCCAAGCTGAGTTCCCCTCCCTTTTACTCCTAACGGCGCCGGCGGCGGCGGCTTTCTCTGTGTCCCACCACTCTGGGATATGCCAGAGTAAACTTCCACCACCACCGTCATCCTGCACCACGGTTATGACATGGAAGGCGGCGCGCTTCATAAATCAGGGGGAAAGAGGCGGCGCTTGCACGAGCCACTCACCGCCGAGTTATTAATTATTATCCAACGGCGTTCCGATAGCCTGTCGCCGTCTATCTCAATGTGCGCCCTCGTATTATACCACCACCTTCACATTTCAACCCTTTAGAGATGTTCCACCATCGAAATTTCACGTCCAATTTTGTTACGTTGCTGCGCGAATAAAGTTCAGTTTCAAACCATAGCGCGCGCAATGGATATATACGGTGTGATTACGACGATTAATCGCGCTTGCGAGTATCGGCTGATTGCGCTTCCGTATAACTTGGAACGATAACGCGCGCGAATTAGACGCGATAACCGATGGTCGTTGATTTTCCGCGATTACCTGGCAAAACGTGATGTGTCACAATATATGCAGACATCATAGATCTCATCGTTTTCCGTAACTTACGTAATAAATTAAACTCTGTTCTGTATTTAAACTAACTTTGTTATATCTAACTTTTAGGTTTAAAAAAAGCGCACATGAAGCAGAATTGCCTGTAATGCGTACTAGTCACTTAAATTATGTCCGTCAATTTCTTTCTTATTGTTGAATATGTATGAACAACAATTCTCGTGGTAAAAATATAAAGTGCGTAATTGATTATAAACGTATATACATTTATGTGACACAGAAACGAACTTTTTTTTTATTTAAAAAAGAACACACTACGATACAGAAACTGTGAAAAAACCTACAATTCAACTTTCCGGAAATCATAAAAAATTGCTCCGTGAAAATCTCGAATCTTTCTCAGTACCTACCTACCTAAATTTTGCGTGAACCGGAACGCTTGCTTCGCCTTGCTATTAGCGCGTGAACTTGGCGCGAGGCCTCTTGATTAAATTTAACGCACCACCGAAAGTGAAAATGTTTTTTATTTAAGAAATACAAAACTATGTACAACATTGTGAATTATAAGTTTCAAAAATTATACCAACAATATTGAAAGCTAATAATAATAATAAATCATGTATCGCACCATCGTTGAAAAAAAACCCAATAAAGTAAAAATTTCCTACTGAGTATTTGACTTTGACCGATCGTGAACTTGAGATTCCCATAGAGTTACGCATTGTTCAGAGCTACGCTTTTACCGAATTGACACGCACATACATACATATGTAATAATATATTTTAGTTTCTCCGTATATAAGTCAAATTAAATTTGAATAGCACACAAAAGAAAACCTTGTTAAACGAGCCTTATTATATGAGCTACAATATAAAAAATAGTTCGGAAGACATAAGTCAATATTATACACAAAACCATCTGTCAGTTTTTTATGAGAGAATAACTTTTTTTTGAAAAGAAACTCGACTATAATCATCACCGAAGAACGTGATGTAAAATTTTAAATAGCTTTGGGAGTGACTTTTCCGTGACAGGTCAAATTAATGTGTCGGTTGCATCATAAAGCGGATACGGTGCATGTTTTTTCAAAAATCTTCTGATTTATTGATGTTTTTTCTGAATGAGAAATATTCGGGCACAATCGAACTTCGAAACAGTCACACAAAGTATCAGAAAATGTAGGCATTCGCCGCATACTACATGTATGCTTGTTTGAATATGTTGCTCAAGTTTTAAAAATTTAACACTAAAAATGTCGTACAAGACTGTCTCTTACAAAAGATCAAGGTGGAAATTTGATGTATTTATTTCCTATAATTGTTGTCGTTATCAATCTCATTATATCATTTACGTTGATATAATAATGAGAAAATACTATAATATATTATCGTTGAGGTAACCGCGTCCTGGCGGAAAAAAAGCACATTTGACAGAGAGAGAGAGAAAGGAAAATAGATCAAGTACATATTCTTCTATACGATCTCTGAGAGATGTTAGTCTGATTGTTAGTTTCTTATTACGTATTGACGTTTCCCAATGGTATGCGACAGTTGTAGCAAGACCACCCCCTGTTAAAATTTTAGGCGAGTCAAATGCCAGAATTCTCGAATTCTTTCTAGGGGTCACATCAAACAGCGACCTGCGACAGGTAACTACCGCATTTATATAAAAAAAAAAAAAACAAGTAGATATATTTTACATTTGCGACAACGTTTACGACAGATGACGAAAAAAAATACGCTTAGTGCAAATCAAAAGTAAATATTATTAATATATTAAATATGTGAAAGAAGATATCTATACACACACACACACACACAGCAGAAAAATAGATATGGAGAGACAAGTATTGCTTGTGTTATTTTTTCACGTATTAATGTTATGTGAGTATATATACACCTATATGAAAAATACTAATTATATATATCGATAAGAAAATACAATATATGGCTCTGCTGTGTTTACACTGTTTAACCGGTTACGGATCATGTGTCGCTCGGATTAAAGGAATTCCTTTACCTGCGAGTGTCTCGTGCGAAGTGCAAGGTCGGGACTGTCGAGCAAAGGAGGTCGGTCGATAAGAGCCACCGACTGAAGAATCAGCAACGGTCGTTGCTCTTCTCTCGGGTTTTTGAGTATATAGAGCTGGGTGGCGAGTCACCACGTCGAATCACAATCGGTACCGAGAATACGAGAAAGATCCTGTATTCGCAATGACGGGGTCGCGAGACTCGTTTAAATAAGTTAACAGTGGCGAGAAAAGACGAGGAAACGGATCGGAGAAAGGAAGATGACGCGGAAGAAAGGTGAGAGAGCTATGGAGATGCGAAGCAGAGAGAGAGAGAGAGAGATAGAGATTACGAAGATACCGAGAGAGCGAGACGGCGAAAGTAAAAAGGGATTGAAAACGAAGAGAGGAGAGAGAGGAGAGAGAGAGAGAGAGAAAAAGAGGAGAAGGCAAGTCGAGGAAAATTGCACATGGCGCCTTGTGATTGGCTCGCACCTGTCTTCTCGGACCGCCCTCCTTCAACCCCGATCGCGCGCGCGGCATGCCTACGTATCTAATACGCTTTCTTGCTCGTTGCATATAGTACGCGGTGTATCAGGCGAGTGTATGCAACACCGCACACTTTCTCACAGGTGTACAAGTATTGTGCGGCAAGGAGTTTGCGCTACGATGTAATGAACTACCACTACTACGGCCAACCACCACGACGGCTGACGCACTGTATCTGCACCACACACACTATCATTGCCACCGTCGACGCTTTACTCCTACTCCCTCCACCACTAAAGAAGCTCACCGAGTCGTCGGTGAGGTAGGGGAGCCGGAACTAAGTGGGGGCGAGTTGCGGCGAAAGGTTTCTCCCCGTCTCGGGTGAGGAAAGGACAGACGATAGTATATATTATACTTTTGTACAGAGTGGGTGCGCGCAGGAGGAGGCCACAGGGAAAGGGTGGTAGGCAGGCATAGCCGCGGTTACACGCGGTTAATCTATCTCTGGGTAGGCACTAAAGCGCAAGATGGAAGTCTCCTTCCATTGCGTTTGCCATATTTGCAACTGGAAATACATCTATCGTTTTAATCTCTCTCGATCGGCAGTTCAAAAGCTGTCCTTTTCATTATTTGCGATTCATAGCGCACAATCGACGAATCATCGATCTTTCTAATAAATCAAAATTCTGTTTTTGTAGGATTGATTTATGATTTTTGATCCACACAGTATGGGGTGAAGATAATTTACAAAGTTAGCACACATTTAAATTGAGTGATTAACGTGTTAAACTTGACCCGAGCTTTGTTATATTTAAGAAGAAAACGATCGGAACCTCTGGCGGGGTCGCACCGGTCACGACCCTTGAAAAAAAAAAAAGAAAAAAAAAGGAGAGAAGGAGATCGTTCGGCAAGCTTGAAGTAATAAAGAACTGTCGGTGACCGGGGAACAAATGGCGAAGAACTTGTCGAAGAACCGAACCAGAGAAGACGGGAACTGGAGAACAAGCGGTGCGGCGAGGAGAGGAGAATGATGGAGGATACTTTCCAAGATCGTTCGGCGACCTGTTAAGTAACCTGCAGATTTACAGAATCCTATCTTATCGTCTGACCGGGCGCTGTACACCGTCCCGCCGCGCAACACTTAATTTTATCCCTTTGTGAATGAATAAAGAAGGGCGATCGATGCTCGCAAGAGCTGATTCTCTTGGTACAAGCTGGTATGTATTCCAATCTAGAAGTATTTTTGCGCCCTGTTCTCTCGCGTAGAGAGAATCCCGGCGGACAATAAAACGAAGGGTAGGAAAAAGGAGAACCGTATAGGCATGTCATACGCGAGGAGGGGGCCTTATCTCTGCTCTGGGCGGAATCATGATCGTTCCTCGCGGCGAAGTTTAACCACGCGGCGATATATGTACATCCTTACACACCAATTCACGGTTACAATGCTGGGTGTGAGAGGGTTTTAATGTTACCGCCCAGGCATCGACGCCCGCCGGAAATTTATCGTTATTTGTAATCCCAGTTCCCACCTATCGTCGAACACTTTCTTAACACTTTATAGTATGTGCCATCCCTCGTGTCATTTTTTTTCTATTTATTAATTCACACATATATACACGCTAATTCAAAGTTTTTGCAAATCTTGAATACTTTTTATTGTATATTGTGGTTTTTGTTTTTAAACAACTGATAAAATGTTGTGATCTCAAAATG
>QVNV01004294.1:0-57125 GCA_014825455.1 Pseudomyrmex pallidus | reverse complement strand
TATATTACATTGCACAGCGAGACAATGTATGTGTCAATTAAGATAGATAGTTTTCTTCTGGATTTTTCTTTCTCGATGTTCAAAAGTTCGACGCGATAAGAACAGTAGAAAGTGTGTAATGCGCAGTGATAGACGCGAAAGCCATTCTCATTTTCGCCCACTTACGATAAGCCCGGCACTTCCGATAACAGCGGCGAAGGAGATAGTTTTGTTTCCATTAGTATGCAGCGGTCCTTGGGGGTGGAAAAAAAAAACACACGCACACACACACACGAGGTAACACAACGGTCGGTGCGAACAACGCGAACTTACAACTGCGCGCCGAGCGTGTCGTAAAGCGATCGCCATAATGTCGTCTGAAATAGAGTTACGGACATTTACGCGCTTCCGCGCGCACGTTTCAACGATATGGAAACGACTTGCCAAGGAGTTACAACGGCCCGAACGGGCGGACACGGTAATGGCGGCGTAGGACAGTCCGAATAATGGATTCCTCGCACAGGAGTCGAACGCCGCATACCGATCCTACGTGGTTCGTGGCAGCTACGTGAATAAATCGATACCGACCGTGTTGGCGTAACCCCGATCCGCTTCTCTCCGTCCCGTGACACATCATCGCTAATTCCCGTTCAGCTGAATATTCCGTCTCCCCAGACTGTCGAATTGCTTGCTCTGCATCAGCGTGATCAGCCAACTTAGATCGCCGCGATCGTGTAACCGCGCGATGTAGAGCGATACGCAACTGGATATCATACTGCCACAGTATTATCGGAGATTAGAACATTGATTTCTTTCCGAACATACATAAGAGAAAATTGTCGGAATAAAACTTCGAAAAAAAAGCATGATCGTAAGAGATATAAGATGTGTCTCGTGTTTTGACAGTTTTAAACTAAGGAACTACATGACTGAGAAATAATAAAAAGTATAATAACTGTTAGTTTAAAACGTATGAGAAACGATGAGAGAAGTAGGAAATTTTTTTTAATTCTCACATCTTTCGATCGTATTTTTGTTGCCTTTCAGTCATACGTCGAAATTGCTCGGTTAATTCTTTCTTTGGACACCCTAGCTCCATAACCGTTACAATTACTGTTGCAATTGGCTCGGGCTCGAACGGGAGATAAATAAGAGCAAGTGGAAACGTGTGCCAATAACGCGACACGCGAATGTATCTCGAGGTTAAAGTCCGATGACTGGAGCTCCGAGGGAATTTCGATGTGGAAGTGGTCTGCGCTACAAGGACCGTACCGATAAATTGAATTTCTTCGTGCTCGTGATTGCCATCGGTGAATCGGCCGGCCTCAGATCGACGTGCGCTTCGGCTACATTGAGCCACCTACTTTGCGCAGTTGCGCGACGCGTTCGCGACGTATTTGCATTCTCGGATATTCAGTTAGCACTCGGATAGCACGCTTGGAACATTGGGATTGCTGCGTTAATCAGAACCCGGTCAGTATCGGTCAAGAGGGAAAGCACGTGTGCGCAAGAGAGAAAGAGAAAGAGAGAGATTGAAGGAAAGAGAAAGAATTGTTTTACATCAAACAAACTAAAGATTAATGTATGTGACTTCATCACAAATACATCGACGTAGAATTTGAGATAAAACTGTCAACCACTTTTCTGACTTGAACAGTTTTAATTATTCAGAATAAATAAGTAAAATTACGTGTTATTACACCAGAAGAGAGAGGAAAAAGAGATTAAATATATAACCAGCGACGCGACAGAGACTAATCAATGTTCTTGAAAAACTTAAGCCAACATCACACACTTTGTATTACTTTTTAATCCTACACGAGTTTTCTGTTCTTCTTCTGTCAAGCGGGAGATAATTAACCGCCATTTGGAAGGTCTCTCTTTCTCTCTTTCTGTTGGAAGATAAGGCGGGTCTTTGAAAGAAAGAACTCTGTGTTTTTCTATTACGAAGGTTAACGAATAATCGTCAAAAAGGAAGATCACAAAATATGTTGAGAAAAGAAATTAGCGCCAAAGTCTGGACCCGACAAGGACGGTAATTTAATCGAGCATTCTACGTGCCCTAGACATGGATACGATGTTATTGTTACACCGCAAGTGATGGAACACGAGCAGTATGAAACTTAGTCCGGATCTTAGACGAAAGTGTAATAACAGGACAGAATAGAGTTCCTCCGTAATAAAGCTCGAAGACAAACATTTAGAGAACGATACTACACAGATATACGAAAGACAAACAGAGAAAAACAATATGTGCAAAACTATAAAAAAATATGGTTTTTTTTTATAGAAAAAAAACTTTTTTATAACTTCAATCTCGACTACTTTGATTTGTGTCATATGTATATCTAAAAAAATATATATATATGTATAACTTTCATGAAGTATTCGATAATTTTGCTTTATACGAAAACACTCAGAGAGATCGCGCTTAAACCTCTTTCTGATAATTATAAATTAAATCACGCGTCTCTCACACAGAGGGAGAGACAGAGTTTAATATTTCGTTCTGTTCTTTTTTGAAGACCCGATCGATATTACCATGAATACTCGGCTCACAAAGTGGAGACAGATAAACGCAATAAATTATGCATCGCGTCCTCGTCGTCGAGCTAAATGCGCGATCGCCGATACTTCGCTCGCGAGAATCGGGATAGCACTCGATAGATTTTGCCCTCGAAACGTCAAAGTTAACTCGACCAGAGCGCACAAACCAAGAGCTCGAATTACGAATGATCGTGAAAGCATCGCAATTGGCGCCATGTCGATAAGTAGATGTAAACATTCGCAGCCGCGATCGCTTTCTCCAATTACTCGCGCCCCGTTTACAGCAAATACATTCTTCAATCTCGAGCATAAATTCTAGCTAAAGTCTCTTTTTTTTTTCTATTTGTGATTTTCACAAATTTCCGTACAAACGATAAAAACAAGTGTCGAAAGAAATTGGTATCGAATTGATAAGAGAAATCAGTTTAAGAGATACTGGAAAAATAATAATAATAATGAGAACACATATATTATGGCGTTGAGCAAGAAAACCGCGACATCGGGAAAACTTACTTGTTACGAGAACGAATGGATTAAGAGGGCATATCTCTCTTTCTTTCTATCTATCTCTCTCTCTTTGTCGCTATCTCCGGCGAACCTTATTTGCCGGTTCCCATTATCTTTTCCTTTTTACTGCGAAGTACCATAACTTGCCGGGTATGTCACGCCGCCATACCGAAACGGCCACGATCCGCGAAACGAGATTTCGCCGGACGAGCGTCGTGAAACGACATGGCCGTATGTATCAACGTTCTCCGCAAGCTTTCCCGCTGCTTTCTCGTTACTCTCGTTGTTCGCGCGGTTTGTAAGCTGCTCGTTACTCATTTCACGACGAATCTCGAATGCGCGCGCGATTTTAAACTTCAACCTCAATCTCGAGATTTACGACTAAACAAAACAGATTTATGCGTCGGTTTACGTTGAGATGTTAAAAAATTTCGTTTCTTGATTTCATAATGTTTAATCATCTTAAGAGAAGAGATTTCGAGATCCATTTTTCTTCGCGTCGCGAAGTCGCAAACCAGGCACGAAATCACGAACAAATGCAATAACGTAAAAGGAAGAGAGGGACGGTAGTTAACCACCAGCACGAACGAGTTCGTTTTTTCATTCGCAATCAGACAAAAATTACGCGCTTTCATATAACCTTCACGCTCAGATTCACGCGCACCCACGACGGTGCCCACCTGTCGCTTATGTTCTCGTCATATCGCGGAAGTGTGCACCTTTTTTTTTTTATTTGTGTTTGTGCGTCGCACGTTATAATTTGCATTAGAATTCTTTAAGTTTTATCTCCGCGTTCTGATGTATACAACGGTGTCACGCGAGGGGTGAAAAAACCGCGGTACTTCGCAGTTTATTATTTTAAATTTTATGTGGTGCTTTTTACGAAGCATGCGCTGCAACATGGCCGCGCATAAAATGGAAAGTATAAATCTAAGAGCCAGTCGCGCGATGAAACGTTAACAAACATACCTGCCGGACAGCGCCAATGAAATATTCAAGCGAACATCAACGAGTGAAATATTAACGCGCGCCCGGTTTTAGTTTAAAAACGTTTTTAAGAGACGATTTTTGGGAGGCATTGAAACATTTCGCGTTTTGTCGCCGAATGTAGTTGACGGATCAGTTAGAAAATGCAGCCGCGCGCCACCCCCGCGCTTACGTTTCAACGTTAATGAAGTTCGCCTTCTGACGAAGTTCGTAACAAGATGGAGAAATCGTTCCACCGTTTAGGATAGCCCGTATTGTTCACATAAGTCTTCGCCCGAGGTAGTTTAAAGTTGAGTTCTCTTTGATCCGATGACGTTATAACCGACGGCTCGTATATTCCAGATATGAGAAATTTATGCAATTCGCTGAGCAGAGCACGAAATTCCGAGGTGATAATAACATTAATTAGAGAATTCTCGTTAACCGTGATTGTTCTAAATTCGCATAATTGGCGCAAGAAAAATACAAAGGAGAAGATGGGAATACGTGCAGAGAAGTGGCAAAATGGAAATAGCATTTGTTTTTTCGGTCAAAACCGCTACTTCAATTTATCGGTAATTAATACTCATTAGAAGCGTTAGGTTTTCCATTTGCGTCACTCGAGAACGCTGGCATTAGAAATGACGTTGCGCGTTTAACAGCGAAAACAAACATTCCGCTTTGTGAAACTAGTCAACGTATACATTTCCACCGCACTTTCTTTATTTTATTCGACGTGGAAAAAAGAGAGAAAACAAAGAGAGATAAGTAAAAACAATTTTAACTGTTTTTTTATCCGCTATTTTTTCATATAAAGCTTTTGCGAGGAGAGTAAATGATATACAATGGGATGTGTGTACGTGTGAAAATATAAACGATATTTATATTTTGTATACAACGCGAATGTGACTCTCCAACTATATCGTTTGCAAAAATATGCATCCAAAGTGAGAGACACGCGAGATGTTTTTTTAGAAAGATTCACAGGAGAGCTATTTCGCTTTATGTTGTTACAAAGGCCGATTGAGTCGCCGGCGGATCGATACAACGAGGAAACTGTTTACCGTCGTCGAAAACTTTGAATTGCATTTGTGCAATCGCGATCTCTCGCTTTTCTGCAGACTCCGAAGCGCGGAGTATCAAACGGCAATGTCGCCGAATGAGCGAAAAGTATCACAAAGGGGACGAACGGACGAAGCTCATCGATCAAGGGGGATCAAGGGGTCAACGACGACACGCCTTTGCTGCAAAGAGGACGAAGCGCACGTGCAACGTGCTTGCACATCCCTCGTGTCGCGCGCGGCGCGTCCTTCAGCGAGGGAGATAAAACGCGCGAAAAGCCGTACACGGCACACTTACTTAATTGCAGCACACGTATACGCTAGCTAACGCATTATGTTAATCACTGGGAATTTATCGCGGCGACGTTTAAGAGTTAAGAGATTAAGTATGAAATACTACCGCGCTGCCATCTTCGCTGCCGTTCTCCGGAGTATCGTATATGCGCGACGGGAAGCACGAAAGAGTTTCTCTTACGCGCGGGAGAGACGCGATTAAACGAAAACTACGTCAGGATTTTAGCTCGCGAATGATCGTCAACTTGTGAAGAAAATCACGTAGAATTTCTTAAATTTAAATAAACTCGTGTTTATATATTGCAATGCGTGTGCTCGCGAAATTGTCTAATATTTGCTTACGCGTCTCGGAGAAATGAGAGAATATTCGTAATTATTACAAGTAGCGAGTAAAAGTTACAAGTCCGGCGTGAAAGCGCGAAGAGTTCTTAGTCAAGCAACGCGCGTCGATAGTAATCAGCAAGTAAAGAATGAGTACATAGAATAACGCGAGCGGCGGCACGCGAGAAAAGGAGTGGAAGAAAAGGGGCGGTGGAAAGGAAAGAGGGAAAGAGAGAAAAATGCAGGCTACGAGCGCACGAGGAGCGTTATCGATATTAAACGAGCCGCGTGTCGCGCTGGGCGACTCCGCCACTCCGCCATGGGTTCGTTCGTTCGTTCGTTCGTGTTGGCTCGCTATCGTAATAATATGCTGCCGTGAGCATATGCGATCGAGGGTGGACGATGGCGGCTAGCCATGAAGGAAACGGGACCACCGTCGCGGCGACGACAAAAACGAAGAAGCAAGACGGCAAGTGCACGAGGCACGCGCTCCGTTTACGCACCGTAATTGACGCTGATTAATACCCACCGCGCTTTGATTTAATTTTCAATTTCACCGAAGCTTATCTTATCTTGCATTTGCCATCGCGTTATTTGCGATTCGATCGGAACCAAACATTTCTCCTTTAAAATACTGCTGTGAAAATTGTCGCAAAAATTGTCGAAAAATATTTTGTTCACAGCCAGATAATATTTGCGTTACGAGTAAAGTTTTCCACTGCAATATTTTTCAACACTTTAGTATTTTTAAACAAAATTCTCGAGTTTTATAAAATGTATCTTGCGATTGATCCTTGATTTAATTCAATTTGGTTGCGAAAAGCGGCCAAGAGAAACAGGGGCAGATGAGGCAAACGGGGAGGAAGAACGCGCGAGAGTTTAGAGACAGCGAGTGTACGTACACATTAGCCATTTACCGCTGATTAAATTTCCGGTCGGTGCGCACGCGACAAACAGCACGAGAGAGTGATGCAAAACGTTGAACGTTTGACGACGTTGTGTAACGACAACGTTCGTCACTTAAAACCAATCACCGGCCTGACGTTTCGCGCCAGTGCCAGAATTTGGCGGGAGCCAAGCAATTGTAATATACGCGGATACATATAGCTAACAATGTCACTACTGGATATGCGCAAACCTTTGAAGCGACAGCAAGTGTATCGATCGCATGCAATCAGCGATCGTCGGTTTGAAATGTCGCCTATTTCATATTTGCTATTAAACTCTCCGTTAAAATACTAATTTGCTCTATTCTTTAAAAATATATCGAACATGCTCACATTTACGTGAGATATATGAAGGTATTAACGCTGTGTATAAGCTAGTTTCCACAGAGTCTTAACACGGCGTTCAGAGAGTTAGAGCGCGACGGGAATTGTCGCGTTATTTCTCTCTAGTGAGGAGCGAGTTTACTAAGCAACCGGCTCATACTCATAAATCTCGCATAATCCGTCGTAATAGTCACGTGGCAAACGAATACCGTAAAAAACTTTGACACGGGGTATCGTTTATCGTCAGGCGCCGAGCAGAAGAGTTCAAAAGGGGAAAAGGGAACGCACGTGGGGTAGAGCACAATGTTCTGTGAAAATAGTAAGTGAAATATCGCCTAAGTGTCGTATACTGCTGTCTAGCGGTACCAATATCTGGGGTAGTCGCAGTTCGCTCGCGACATCGATCTTAGTCTTTCATTTTTCATGACGAATGATAACACAGACGTTAACGCAAGGGTAACGAACTCAAATAGAGTAAAACAGTAATTGGCACTTGAAAGACTTGTCAATTCTTTTCAACTAAAAATCTTTGAAGTAACATGCTGTTATAAAAATTAAAAATTGACTTACTAAAAATGTCAAGTGGACAAAAATTTTGAAACAACTAGAAAGACTCAATAAAACGTCAATTACTGAAGGAGAGAGTTTACTGTAGATTCGGTTATCCGATGTCGTCTCGTGCAAGCGCGAGCGATCAGACGCGTTTACGAGTCAGTAAATCGATGGTCTCTGTAGGGATAGATGAAACGTCCGACTCTACCTGAAAGATGCACCCAAAAGGGGAAAAGTTCTCAGGCAAATGGAAGACATAGATACCGTAATGGCTGGAATGTTTCTAGTAAACTGGCTCGCGAATTCGAATCTATTTGTACCAATGAAAGAAAGAGGAAGAACGGAACAGAGATAAAAAAAAAAAAAAAAGAGGCGCATCCATTATTGCCTCAGGGCAAGCTTTCTGCAGAAAAATACTGCATCAAGAGAGATTTTATGTTTGTAAATAATCTAAATGAATTTTAACACAACGTTGTTGGAATATCATAAAATATATCAAAAAAGTTGTTTACGACCTAATTTTATTTTAAAATCAAGGAACTTGAATAATAACATTTTACTCTCTACACTCTTTAATTCCTGTGTGTCCTTCATTTTCCTATCTTTCCCATCTATCTTTCTTGTTCAACACATTCTTTACTCTTATCCTATTATTTTCACGTGTGATTTTCCGTCTTCTCCTCTCATCTGCCATTCAATATCTATTTCTCTACTCCTCATTTTCCACATTTCTATTTCGCAATCGTCTTTTGGATGTCTCTATATCCCGTGAGAACAGTGTAACATAAAACAAGAGAACAAAAGACGCACCGCGTTCTAAATATAAAACACATTAACATAGATATTTCGAGAATTTCAATTCGTAAAAATAAATTTGCATATGATATACTTTACTTGAAACGTCGTAATTTAGCGAGATCGTCACGATTTAAGATCAATAAATATTACTATCGTCACGACACGTCAAATTATACAGCTGTTGCGACGCCGCACGATCTAGCTAAGTGCTCAAGTACGCGTACACACGGCTTGTGTGTAGGAAAAACCCGCGGGATAAGATATGTGCATATACCCGGGGCATAAATATTTAGATTCGCTCGCGATTTCCATAGACGGACCAACGCCAGCGATATATTCAACCGCCCCGCTCGAGCGCAGTAGTAACAGCCAGCAACAGAGGCGGCGCGCAATTTTTCTTCCTTCGCGAAAAACGAAACAACGATCGTTGTTGCGCGACGCGACTCTCACGCGAGGATGAAGATGGCAGAACAAGCAAGACAGAGGGGAATCCGATGAAAACACCACTCCGAGATAACGTTCTTTACGGCGCAATCTCGAGTCAGACCTTCGCGGGGAGAAAGAGAGAGAAAGATAGAGAGGATTGTCTCTCTTGGTCATTACTGTGGAACAAAGGACCGAAGAAAACTATCGTGAACGTTAACCCTCGGGAAACGTCGTCGTCGCACTCCGATTCGTAGCAACTTATAAGCGAGAGAACCAGCTGGCAAAATCATGCTCGACAAACGGATGTCGTAATGTCTTTCTTGATAATTGAGCTGTTATATGTACAACAACTCAACGTTCTCTATACATCCTGTTTGTTAGTAAAATAGAACCCTTTGTGCGTTTCTCTCAGAAACAGCAATTTGCCTCAATTTGTCGCACTTGAGTCTTTTTCTCGTTCTTGATAAACTGCAAAATAAATCGCGGTCGTACTCTTTTTTCTCCCCTCGTTTTTCGCAATATCAAATATTTCACATTAATTGTATTTCCGATAAGTTATTTTGCCGTAATTATATTATCTCGTTTCTCTCCGACACGTTTTAATTGATCGCGGACTCAAAGATTATGTTATTTTGATCGTCGACTGATTAAAGTTGGGAGCAAATAAATTACACTTGTATGTATTTGTACGCGTACAATAATAGTGTAGATATAACGACACAAAAATATGCGCCGTTAAACACAGACTTTCAACAACTAATAATTGATCATCCGCGTTCCGCTTTCTCTGAGATCGACAATGAGAAATCCTCGCCTAACCGAGTTATTTTTATAGATTGTCGGTGACGAGACTTCGACAGGATATTACGTTGCGGGAAGAAATCGCTTGATAAAACACAGTTTTCTATCCCCCAAGTTGCCAGTTTCTCCCGCAAGTCCGTGTTGAAGGGAAAGGACCGACTCGGCCAAACTTTCGCGGCACCGCGATAATGACTGTAATATTTCTCCATCTGGAGGAAAGGGCGCACTTCCTGCGCCGCCCTTCTCACTCTTCTTGCCGCAGCTCGCTCGTCGCTGTTCTCGCTTCGACGTCGTCGGGGATGTTCGGCGCCAGCGATTCTTCTTAAACCGACCGCGACGATTGGACTTCGATCTTGTTTTTTCTTTTCTTTATTTATTTTTTTATTTTTCTCATTCTTTTTGCACCTAGTTCGCGTTACACAGCAACGCACGAGCGCGCAAAGTTGGGAGCAAACTATTCAATGTGCACTAACAACAAAATGGGATTATCCTCACGTTACATGAATGTAATGCACTTACATCGCGTCAGCGCGAAACTCAATTAAAGAACTTAATCCTTTTGTCGTTCATAAGAGAGACACAGAACTTAATGGCAAACCAGCTTGCGCTCGAACCAAAGTCGATTTAAGACTTTCTTGTTAGCTTAAAATCTACGAGAAGCGTGCGAATTTCAATTCAGGTCGTTTGGAGCTTCAGGTAAATAGGAAGGGATACGGCAATCGTCCCGAAGAGGTACGCTGTACTTGGCGAGGTTATTAGGCGGCAATTTTTCATGTCGCATGAATAAGAAATTTATTCAATGCGTGCATTTCAAAAGGGCGATAAATAACACAGGAACGTATCCGCGATATTCGATGATTAATTGCGTCTAGGGACCTGTGAGAGCGGCGCACCGTGTTCAATTACTTTTTTGCGCTGCGTTTAGCTTCTACCTCGTATCTATGCAAGCTCAACATTTTAGACAAGGACCGATAAGCACAAATCGATACGTCAAACATTACCGGTACGTGTAGTACGTTGGTCGGGTGTGTCCGTGTCTCGAAGGTAATATAAAAATAAACCACTTCGACGGGTCTGTCAAAACATTTGATTTTCCTGCGATATTGCTTCTTTAGACATCGTTTGTAAATTAATATGTATAGAATAAAAGATATATAAAATACACACGTAAAAAGAAATAAACCATCATATTTTTTAGACAACCATACATAGCGTTTGTTGATTGTATAACGACATAAAGTCCGGAGCGAGCACTTTTGCAAGAGCCACGCAAAAGTCGCGGTTAGTTAATGAAAAATTAAATAAATACAGTTAGAGTTAATTAAAAACGGTGTACATACGTCAAGAAAGTAATGAAATAATGTACACATTTATCTTTATGCAAAATAAAATATATCTAAAAGTTTTCAAGAAAGCAAATATGTCGATATTGTTTTTGTTTTTTATATGCTATTAAATACTGCCATAGCAGATCTTTTTGAAAAGAAAAAAAACTGTTTTCTAAAAATCAAAAATGGAAAGGAAAAGGGGTTTTTGTTGCCAGTCGCGCTATTATAGTTTTCCATCCCCGAAACGAGTAATCTCGTATCACAGCGGCTACGAGCGGCCCTTCTCCAGCCCTCAGACGCGCCCTTTGTTCCTTCCGTTTCTAAAGAGCCGCTCGTTCGCATAGCGAAGAACTCGTCGTCTTAGACTACATTTCACGAAGAAGAGAAAGAAAGAGAGAGAAAAAGAGAGAGAGAGAGAGACATGCCGGCGTTGTGCCCGCCTAATTCGAAACTACATATTTAATCCTGGGCAAACTCTTCGAGGTTGCCCGGACAACCGGCAAACACAAAGAACACCCACTACTAGCCACGGAAAGACTCGAGAACTCGTCCGTGGCCGCGGCGGCTGCTACCAGGCCTCGAGGAATCACGTGAAGTGGAGCGCGGAAGAGGCTCTGCAGAATGACGCAAACGTCTGTTATCAATGGCGAAAAATGAAGGCAACAGTGGCTTATAGCAACCAACAATCTAAGACAATTGTCGAGAAATATCACAATCTTTGTGTAAAATATCTAGAGCATAAAAAATACTGTTTAGTTATATGTATATATATATATGTATGTATGTATATCTGTACATACTGTCTATTGTAGAGCTGTTGTGTGTGTGTGTGTGTGTGTGTGTGTATATATATATCACAATCTCACATGTAGCCGCGCGCTATTGCTGACTGTGTGTGTGTCAGTGACACAGACAGTCATTTTATATTTAAATTTTATAATTTTTACAATTCCGGTATAAAATAATTTTACGAAAAATTAATATTATAAAATACGTGAAATATCAGGAAGAGAATATTTAAATTATGCATATATGATTATAGCTACGGTCTGTGTAATTTTAAAAAATATTAATATGAAAAATATATTTTACATTTTTATAGTATGAAATATACATTATTTTAGAGTTCATGCGAATCTCTCAAGGCACCTGCGCGATAATGCACCACTGGTGAGTACGGCGATTGCGTTTCGAGAGTGCGAGAGAGGAAACGCTGATGGCGCGTGGCGAAGGCCAAGGAGCTAAAAGGGTTGCGCGAGCCGTGCTTCTCGAGCGCGACACTTTCCCGCATAACCCTTCCACGTTCTTAGACAAGATGCGCGAGCCAGATGTCTGCTTGTTCCTCTTACGTGGCCATATCCCACAACATACACACACACACACACACAACGTGCGTTTACGCTGACGGAGAATTGCGAGGTTTAATCTCGGCGGCCGATGCAGGCCGCAATTTTCCGGAGATGACCGACGCCGGTGCAACCCTCTCCGAACCGGATTACACCGAGGCAGGCACCAGAAGATGGTCTTACTCGGGGAAAATGATGTGTCTACGTCGGCGTTGCAACGCGCAGCTCGTCGGCGCTCGTAAAGCACAGCAGTTAACGACGACTAATACCGTAAACTGTGAAAAAACTTCTTCTGCGGAGTTCGCCGTCGGCAATCGTCCGATATTATGCGAATATTGTTTAACGCGTCGACGAATACAATACGTAATTATTATAATACGTGCATTATACGTAAATTATATACGTAATTATTACGTATTATACGTAGTTATAATTTACGTATAAAGATATGCTTTAAAATTAAATAATAAAATAATTAATGGGAATTAACTAATAGTATTTTAACTTATAAAAAAATTTGTTTTTCTTATTACGGCAGATTTCGTATTCTTCGTGACTTGTGCAGCCAAACAAGCAAAGCAAATATTTTGTTATCGCGATAAACTGTATTATGTATAACTTTTAAGTGGATAGAAAATTGGAAAGCGCAACAGAGGATTAAGGGCTCGCGAAAGACATTGCCGGCACATAACGCTAATTCCTTCCCAACGGAAATTCGTTGTCGCGATGCAAACAACGGTCGCCGCGAAGTCCGATAATTATTTCCACGGCGGCGTGGTATTGTCTCGAGTCCACCATATTTTCATAAAACCACCTCGCCCCCGTCGTGAGCGCTGCCATATATTTATTACTATTATTAGAGTACCTTACAATTAGCGGAGATAGCTACAACTTTCCTAAGTCCGGCTTGGAATGTTACTCCCCGGCGCAACGTTCGTAGAGACGTAACCGCACTATATAAGCCGATATAATGCGACAAAGATCGGATTTCAGCGGCAATGCGCGAAAATCTCAAAAATACTACATTTTTATAATTGTAATATTCAAACAAATTGCGTACAAGTGCGTGTTACACACATCTGTATTTATATGTGTGTAAATTAATAACAAAACGTCGAGTATGCACGTCACGTCGTTGTGTCACATCTTGTAATATTTAACGCTTTAAATGTTTATCGAGATAAATTTGGTATGAAAATTTTCCGAAACAATGTTTTAATTTTTCTCTGAAGAGATCTCAAATTAAATATTCTAATTTTTAATTGGACACAGCTTGACATATACAAATACAAGAGTCATTCACATATTTTATATTTCGATATAAAAACAACTTGTCAAGTTGTCAGTTTGATATCTAGAATCCGTTCTTATGAGAGAAAGAGAGAGAGAGAGAGAGAGGAGGAATGGAATACACGGTGTGTGCGTGTACATACCTGTGTGTATTGTATACACATAGATATATACAATATATACATTCGGACACGGCTGCATGATTTTCACGCAACGACGCGGCTCTCCGAGAGTGGAGGAATATTCTCTCATCCATCAGGGTGGGATACTGCGTACGCGACATTAGTAGCACTTAACGTACACGGAGCGCTGATTCAGATGACGGAACAGAGTCCCGTCTGTCCAATAACGAAATCTTCCATCACACACTAATGTGCGACGAGGAATAATTGCGTTTTCCCGTGAGTCTTGTAGGGTGTCATCTGCTATGACGTTTCCCGAAAATTGCGGGAATGTGCGTTATTTCTGATTAAGAAAATGGGGAAAGATTTCTCCAAGAGAACATTCCGATAATAACGCAAACACGTCGAAGGCCGTCACGAAAAGATTCACTTCAGCCATCGGTTGCCCACAGCTGCGCGTGATCTTCTAAGAGGTCTTGTTGTCGAGTATATATACGACCATTTAGACGCGGATAGGGCAGGCTGCTCGCGGGACTAGGGATTAGTGAAGACATTAGGAATAGATTGCCAGTTTGCACGGATCCCCACGATTCTCCCTCGGGATTAGAAAGGATTACGCGCGGGTTAGGCCTACGATTCGATCGAGATTCCGCTGGTCCCGGGGAAATTGGGAGCGTATCGGGATAACGACCCCGATGTGAAAAACTTTCCGATCGAGTTTCTTCTTTCGTTTTTTTTTTTTCTTACACTCCCACGACCCTCTAATGATCGTAATGTGTTTAATTGCTCACTTTCCGATTGCCATAGACGCGTAATTATGCTATAAAAGAGATTTATCGCGTGTCACGTTGTATTTCGTTTCCTTATAACATTGTTTTTGCCAAATCAGCAAACTCTATTTACAAAATAAATCACAAAATCAATAAAGTGTACCGTTTCATCAAGACGAGAGATATTTGCTACGTTTCTCTTGCGGTTAAAGCTGATGTAAACCGCCACTCATGCAGTTCGGTTTAATCGCCGCAATGGACGCGCGAAGATTGAGAGAACAGGTCGCATTTATTTCGACCATCGTCTGGCCGTGAATAATGGTAATCATCGACGGAATCTGCAGGGGAGACCGCCCTTCGGTCGCTAATCCGAAACGCATACAGGCGAATGAAGATAAAATGTAAGAAGGGCGGAGGGTGATGAACTTGGTGCGAGATCGCAGAAGCGATCCTTCCCATGATATCAACCGTGGGTCTTCCACTCGTGTTTCTTTCATGACACAACGAGCCCTCGAGCGATATATCCGAATCGATTAAAGTGCCATAAAAGTCTGTTATTATTTAATTTATAATCGATGAAAGAGAGAATGTGCGTGTTTGCTCAAAAAAAAGTTAATGCATACATAAATTTGTTTTTTTTTTACAGATCGTGTTTTTTCTTCAAATTGAATTACACAATTTCAACACACAAGAAATTCAGATTTACGCAAGCAATCGTTAAAAGTTATTCCTTTATCGCGGAGATACTCGCAGAATAAAATCAGCGGAGAAACGCTTTTCTATCGTTCCAGCACATATATCGAGATTTCCGATCGATTTGAACTTCTTCCTTTTAATATCCTGCGCCATACTTTAGTTTCGCAAACGGCTGCGTTTTCGCTACCCCTTTCTCACCTATTACGCTTACTAACCCGGCTACGTATAACGCTGTGCATTACGGTTAACGCCGCCGGTCCGTGCGGCACTTTACGAACAAATTACGACCACCCGGTAGCTTCTACTTCGCTCTAATCCTCTCCAACTTCCAATGCAGATTTTCCGGCGATGCCTTTCTCCGAGAGAGAGAGAGAGAGAGAGAGAGAGAGAGAGAGAGAGAGAGAGAGAGAGAAAGCGAAAAAATTGTCTTAATCCTTGCTACTGGAAAAGCCTCGTATTCGGAGAATAAAAGAATCTCTTACACGTTCCGCACTTAATAATACTTATATTTGAAATAATAGGATTCAATTCGGTCTCAAATACTGAAATACGACGGATGACTTTAATCAGCTTTTAGTCTTTGAACGACGTTGAAAATACCTTGTTACTTTTACGAGGATCGAATTTTCTCGCACAAAATCGACGTTTCGGTATTATTACGCAATTGTATTATATCGCGAGAGCGCGCGATATAATAAATGTGTTATGGACGCTACTTCGTTACCGTGAAAGAAAGAAAGAGAGAGAAAGAGAGAATATATAACGCCGACGCAACGCAATAGGGTGCAATACGGCCGTCTCGCGCGACGCGGTAAGTGCGCAAACTCGAGGGTTGCGATCCCAGCGTGATGCTCGATGATAGATAGAAGAGCCCGGGGCTACGGGCACCCTAATACAATGGCAGCTCGTATAAGCGTTTCCTCGCTACCCCTGTGGGAATAGTAAATGGAGCGCCGTAGGCAACGAGACGGTCTCTCGGCCATCCAGCGAGCGCGTTCGATCTTTTGAGCGCTCGGTGGGCAACGGCGCTCTTTTTATTCCCGCGACCAACAAGATCATCCTACGTAATATTAAACTCTATTCCGTCCCGTCCCCGGTATACAAATGCCCGATACTTTGTCAGCATCTTGCGAGACCCGATGATCGTTCGACCATGCTCTTGCGACCCGGTCTCGCGTTCTTTCTTTATCGATAATTCAAACTCGATATACACGTCAGGGTGTCAGAATCAGTGAATTTTTTTTCTGCTTTCAACTTTAGATTAAATTCGGATGCGACGAAAGAGTGTTCTTCGGGAAAAGCAATGAAATAAAACACACACACAGACGCTTATTACGAGTTTTCTCGTCTCTCGAAAAGTCAGTTCATCGTTTAGCTTTATCGTTTTATATCAGCTAAAAACATTCTTATCTTACGCGAGAAATCATAAAACGTGGAAATAGCCGGCGGGTGCGTTAAAGAAGTTTCGTGTTGCAGCCTGACAGCTTGTTATTAGAAAGCAGGGTGTTCTAACTTCTGACATCAATATCCTGTAATATTTCCACGTAAATATGTTATCATCGCTGCAACGTATATATAATATGTTAACTTTATTTGCGTATCGCGTAACTTTTAATAACGTGACCTCATTTTGCAGACGTTTATTTGCATACTCTCGATTATCGAAACACTGTTATCTCACAAGCGCTCTCGGTGAGAAAAATATTTATTTCTTAATAACCCCTTGAAAAGCGTTTCGTGAAAATCGAGGTCTTTTCGCGTAAATCTATAAGAAAACGTTTTCGTTACATTTTGCCGGATGTTTGCCAGGTCTTTTCAGTGCCCAGACCGCAATCGCGGCTGTGGTCATGTCTGGCGCGCTAGAACGTAAACGGAGAAACGGTATCAAACGTTAAAATGTTTCGGACAGACAGTAATAACGTGCGCCCCGACTGGCGACACGCGAGTGTAGCGGCGGGACAAAGGGGGACAGTGTATGGCAGCGCACGCTTAATGAAAGCCTGCCGTTATAGTCGGGAAACTGTACGCGGGATTACCGCGGGTCGCGTATCTGCACGGAAAACAGAGCCTTGCGAGATTATCGGACGTATTAATATTGTGGAAGCAATTTCTACGTCGCTGCGCCGCGGACAAAGACGCCGCCGCCGTTAGCGGCGTTGTCGTTTGCACAGAGGGTAAGGGGATCAACCAACACGACCGGAAGACGGGGATGTTGCTGTCGTCGCGCTGCGTTGATGGATAAATGGACGTAATGTGGCGCGCGTAATGTCGTCGGTGCCCGCCTCGCGATGCGTCGCTATCTCCGAAGAAAGAGCATTAGAAATCATCAGTGTCACTACACCACTGCGTCTTTTTTCATATTTTCCTCACATTTTATACAGATACGTACTTTTTTCGTGTCTACCACATTTATTACACAGTTTGTATTTAATATCCTACGTATAGAAGTAGTTTCGCGTCGCGAACTTTCACGCTTTAGTGATTATTGACTCGGCTAATCCAATACCGTATTTCACTGGGAACTTTTAGCGACAGTATAAAAGAAAAAAAAACAGAAAAAGGAAATAGCGTAATTTCAAATCGCAAGAAAAATCGCGTCGACGTTATTCCAAACGCAATTCGTTACTCGACGGCTGCAGAGCGGGGAATTCCTCGGAAATTCCGCAGTCACTTCGCTCTACTTCCCGGGGAAAATCGGTGTCTACGTGTATTCGCTTCCTTTCGAGAAGTTTATTCCTTTCCTTCCGTCGGCACGAAACGAATCACCCCGAAGCGCGTCGCGGATATAGCGCGCGCGCGACGCATCCCACCGCTTATAGTAACCGCAGATTCACCCTTTGTACGCATCGGGATCTCGTTCCCGCTCCGGCTAAAAATATTCCGCATAAATCCCGCGGCAACATTGTGCACCGTGTACACGCCGATTTCGCGCGTGCACACACACATACGCACGCGACTTTCGATATCCCAGCCTCGTTTACATTTCGCCGCCGTATATTCGAGACATATTATCGACATTCTATTTGTATCTGCTCCCGTGCTCGCTCGATATCGATCCGGAGCTGGACTTTTCGGTTTCTCATATTAGGACTCGGCGAGGCTTTGTGCAGTTCGAAATGTGTTCGGTAAATGACGGCACGGAAAAACGAGAGAAAAAAAACAGAAGCATGGTTTTCACGAAAGCATATAGCTTGCGTTAACGTGCTCGTGCGAGAAAAGCGCACGAAAATCTGCTCCTGGGGTTATTTCACCTCTATCGCGCTCTGTAAGCGAGAAAATCGTTTTAGATGTTTGCAACCGTGATGTATTGTAAATCCGGGTAAAACTGTTGCAATGGAAACGTAACATTCGCTCGTTACGGTCATTACGATCGTTTTTATGACCGGGTCTGGGTCGCTGAAAAATAAGGTGTAGCGGAAAGTTAATTTTACTTGAATTTTACAGTTTACTGTCGTCACGATCATATTTTTTACTTCTTCTATTCACTGAATAATTTATACTAAAAAGGGAATGACAATCGATTAGATTTTTTCATTTGTTTAAATAAGTTTTCACGTCTAGAAATAACAAGCGAGCGCGAGAAAGAGATCTGTAATTGCACATTTCAAACGTGCGACGTGTGTCTTTTTCATAAATCTTTTTTTCATAAATAAGATAAAAAAAAAATACGTACGGAAGAGAGAAACGTTGCCAAGTGAAAATTTAACAAAACGATAAATACATCAACTGGCAAAAGTGCGAGGTAAACAAACATTTCATAGAAATTTTTGTTACTGACGAGCTGGCCTATTTATTGAATTTTCACATCTATCGCGCGAACGTCGCGCGAAACGATATGTATCCTGACGATCAATCATGTATAACGTTATATATGTGAAAGTGATACAACAAAAAAAAACAAATATAAAAAAAATAGTCACAAACCTGCGAATTCACTGTGTGTCTTCCGCAAATTTTTAAATATTTTACAGAAAAACACGCACGTAACATAAAATTTCAACATAGATCGATAATGTGCAATTAAAAAGAGAAATGTCGATTGTGTATGAAATAGAAACATTAATACGAATTAAATTCTCACAGCGTTTGTGTGAAGCATTGTTAAACAAAAGTAAACGTGAACCAGTTCACACAGGCAATGGTGTAATGAGTGATATTGCTATCAAAGAAAAAGTTCTTTTTTCTTCGTTTTCTTTATTTCTCTTCGTTCGCTAAATTCAATTTTTCCATCGTATGACGATTTGCGAAAACCGTGTGAATGAAACGCGATCTAAACGAACGTACGAGCGAGACCATTTCGCATTTTACGCACGATGAAACCGAAAAGAACGTCACCTTTTCTATCTGATCTTAACTTGAACGTGAAATCTATATACGAGCAAACGTCTTTTCTCACGCTTTATTTAATTTAGGCTTTCGATACGCTGTCGGAGATGAAAGACAGACAAAGAACAGCGGACAGCATCCGCACAATGTGAGAGCTTCCGCATCTTTTATTTAACTGCTTTTTATCCGTCGCATTGAACGGCGTAGATGGAACGGCTATGCCGCCGGGTTTCGCATAAATTATCGGCCGCTGGCCGTTGCGTTCATCGGACAGGCGATGCCAAGAACGGATGTAAAATTCGAGAAAAAGTGCGAGAGAAAATTTAGCATGTCAACCGGAAATCTACACGGTTATATTCCTTTGGGAAGGCGCTTTCGAGAATTTCGCGAGAGCGAGCAAACGGAAAATCGATTTAAACAAATACAATTTTATATATTCTCTCCGTAATGCAAAATGACACAATTATTTCTCTCTTATTTGCTCGTTTTGATTACACTATTATTATCTTATTCGCTAGGAAATTTTTAATACATTGTATTTTTATTTTATTTCAAATTAGAGACAGAGGATTATTCTCTTAACATACTTATCGCGCGTATCGGAATATTAAAGTGACGTGGTTTAAGAAATTCGGGACGGTTGATAATTTTGTAAAAGCCATTTCTGATTATTTCAAGTAATTAAATAAATAATATGATATAATATGATAACGGTTGAAGCTGTGATGAATGATACAAGTGATTTATGAAACTTTACGTTTCGTTAGCCCGCTAAAAGCTCAGATATTAATCAGTCAGCAGTTTACCTGGCACGTTCGGAGCTTTTGGAACGATTTCAAAACTTGATTATTACAAGCATTCTCGTTGTTTATACAACAACATCGCGTCGATGGAAGTACCCAAGTTGCAAGACTAAGCAATTTATATACTTCTCTCGTCATTTATTAAGAATCCAAGATCTCGTCATATTTGGAATGTTCCCCTATTAAAACTTTTCTGCGATCGGTAATACATCGAAAGCGTTGAACAGGCGAACGCTACGTTAACTTCTTGTGCCATGTTCGCTTCTTACGGATTATACGCGAGCTTCCATCGAAGTTTACTTTGCTTATGCGTATATATATATATATAAGCAATATACGTACACACAAAATCATATGATACAACTCTGTGTCATAGTTAATTTTGTTTAACTGTTATTAAAAACACCGCATATAATAAACATTATATTAATATAAAACTGTACTGTAACCAGTTTTGTTTGATACAACAATGCACCTTTTATTGTTAAAACAATATACTCTCTCTCAAACTTATTTTCCGACTGTTCGCCCACGAAATGCACGCACGTACGCAGACCCTTTGTTTTGCCAAGCAGGTTTATTTCATTTCGTTGACCCTCGTCGTCGTTGTCGGTCGATGGGAGGTCGATTTCGTGATATAACAATGGACATGCTACCAAATCACGACGCTTACGTATGCACCGAACGACGATTCCTCGATAATCCACCGACGCGGCCACCATATACATATATGTATACACACATATATATATATGTGTATATATATATATATATATATTGTGTGTGAATATATACATATATATATTCTCAGTTTGCAGAGTTTGCTCAACCTACAGCCATCGGCTTTGCGTACAATCGGCAAATGTTTACACCGGACCGGCAGTAGGGTAACACCGAAAACTCGCGAGCCACCCTCTCCGACTCTTGTACACCCCCTTTTGTTTCACCCTTGAGTATCACGTGAACTCGATATGTCGTCTCGACGTACACAAGTTGTACGTATTTTAATAACTCCATCATCTCGCTACTACTGTTATTAAAAACTAAGCTCCCAAAAACATAACAATGATGAGAATTTTTTATTTCAGCATTGTTCGAAAAACTTGTGCAATTTTGACCGTTTAAATTTGGAATGCAATAAATGTATCTTTTTTTTTTACGTACGTGCGGAATCACAAAAAGTCTGCTTTCTGCGTCACATCTCGAAATAGTAGCGTCGAATATATTTTGATCGGGACCAGTCGACAAATATTTCTCGTGCATAATAAATGTAGCGACAAGAAATCTGTTTACGAGTGTGCAGACGTTTCAACTCGCAAAGGCGGACGAGTCCGCTTCGAAAGTGACTCTCTCGAAAGTTACCGTGAATAGGGGACTTTATGACAAATGCGCGTACAACGAATTCCGAGCATACGGAACGCTTTACAGAAGTTTCCGCAATGCTTTCGCTAAATTTTGCCAAGGTTAACAAGAATATTTCGCAGTTTAATGAGACGTTGGTTAAATATGAAGGGAGAGTGCACACACACACACACGCACGTTAAAAAGATATATTTAAAGTGACACAGATAAGAAAGTTTAATTGTACTTTTATCACAACATATCAATCACAGGAAACCAAGTTGAAAACTTACGTAGTTGTCTTTTCATTTATTACCTGCGCGCGAACACTATCGCACAGTTTGTATCGAGGACAAAGAATGAGGTAAAGAAACTGTTTGGATTTACTTAAAATTCAATCTCCGGAGAATTACGACCGCACGATTGAGAAAAGTTTCGCGGTAGTGATTTCGAGTTAACCACGTTTCCCAGAATGTGAGAACAACGATGTCGACAAGTTTTTCCTCACATGCAAAGAGAAAAGCGTCAAAAAGAATTCAGTCAATATCCGTGTTTTTATTGCAGCATAGTTACGACTTCAAAGAATTTTTTTCACTCTCATTTCTCTGCATTTCACAGAATGTCACACAGAAGTCTCAACTTTAAATTTAAACATCTGACAAATTTATGTCGGTATTTTTTCTTATGTCATCCCGATTTATTTGATAATAATTGAACACTCGATTTTAAAATAAGAATCGCGGTTATACTGGATTTTGTCGCAAAACAATATTAAATTTACGAAAAACATTCGTCTTTTAAGAGTCTTGATGAGCGTAATATAAATTAAGTAAAGTTTATAAGAAATTGAAATTAAGGTCAATTATTTTCGAGCACGCTATAAGAAGTTCTCGCGTTTCTCTCGCGAACACGTTGTGAAATCTGGAGCGTTCGGCTCCTAATAGAATCGTCTCGTATCGACTCGCTCGACGAACTTGATACGTTCGCTGAAACTCTTCTTTTTTGACAGCTCTGTCAGGAGTATATTCGCGCCCGCGCGCGCGTATATGTTTTGCGGCATGCGGGTGATTTTACATTCCGCAACTTGACTCGTCTCTTGCCACCCCGCGCAAGTTTCGCGTCTCGTATTTGTCGGTTTCTCGCTGTTTTCCTAGTTTCTCACCCCTTTCCTTTCCTGTTTGATACTTGCGTCGCTTCCATCCAAGCTCTTCCGCTTCATTCCCTCTCTTCACCGCGTCGCGCCATCGTTTCCGGTTTTCGAGTTCGACCTTCCTCCACTCCAGTCACGGTAACGTCATGATAACGGCACTCTATACTCCTATGAACTACCTTTCCACGTGAATCGCGATCATTTACGAGCGAACACACTCGCGCACGCTACCACCCCCGAGACGATATGTTTGTCGGCGCGGAATCCAGGGACGAAGGAGGACGTTCACACTGCCGCGGCCAAATTTACGACACACTCGCCTGTTCCCGATCGTCCCCGCTGTTCGGCGAAATGTTCCCTCGGTGAATCTAAAAGTACACCGCGCTCGGGTTATACATTCCAGTTCTTCATTTATAGTCGCTCGATTGCGGTCTCTCGGTTGAGATTGCATTTAAATGATTAATCGATATATTGACGCAAGTAGCAAATAATGGTCGCTTCGAAAACTTGACGTTCTTTTAAAAATGTGTTAAATTTGACGATTTAATGGATGAAAGCGAAATTAATTTGGGCCATATTTTCATGTTTATTTCAACATTTGTTTAAATGTCAATACACACGTGGTCGTCACGTCATCGTTTTTATTCAACGCTCGATTTTATTGTCGCGCTTGATATCGCGTGCGAAATAGCGATCTTATAACTTTGATAGAAAAGTGCAGCGTAGTTGTAGTTTAACCGCTCGAGTATATCGCCGGAGACACGATTGGATCGCTTCGGGGAACTTCGCTTGTGGAAACCGTACGTGGAAGCGTGGACAAAATTGGCCGCATAAGTGGCCACTAAGAAGGGAAGGAAAGGGAAAGAGAAAGAGGAAAAACAAGAAAAACAGAGAGAAATTGAAAGAGAAAGAAAGGTCTATGTTTTTCACTTCCTGGCGGTCGAAGATCATAGCGGAGCACGTTTCTCTTCGTCGGGGCCGAAAGGAGAATGACAGAGGGGGAAGACACGAAAGACAGTCTCAAATTGCTCTTATCTACCTGCCGACGTTCAGGCTCCCGTACAAATAGACTGCTTTTATCCCATTTTGTCGAGTGCAACGGCTCAAGCATATCCGGCGATCATGGCCGATGATCTATGATGTATCGCGCGGATCCCAACCGTGCCATAATACAAATAGACGCCGTCGTCTCATCTGTAAGTCGTACGCATCCACGTGTCACTGTGCTGTACGAGCCAAATATAAACATTCGATTGCGATCAATAACTGTTCTGATCAGAAAAATACTGAGAAAAAATATTCTTCGTTACACTTTTTTTTATCATAAAGAAATAGCTAATCGATGATTACGCACTCGCGCATTTTTAATAATAAAAACGTGTTTGTTTTAAATAAATCGCATGATTCAGAAAGCCGTGTAAAAACATTTCAAACGCCTTTTTGAAATTCTTCGGATGTCATTCATACTTGAAAATTTGCCAGCCACGAAGTGTTTTCACGTCTGCGGATTCGTTTGAATCGGAGTCATCGATCGATCGAATAAGAAATGTTCCCAGAGGTAGAAAAATAGTTTCGCGGCGCTAAGATACGCGTGAGATTCGGTGAGATGCGTTCTTTCGAACTATCTCGAGACTACTCGTGCAACCGTCACGAAAAACGTCGGGAATCACAAACGAACACCCGGACGAATTGTTCTTTGCCCTCGTCGCTGCGCGAATTCTATTTACGACGAGTGTCGGAAAATTGTAGTCGATTCGTTTCCGCCTCGTCGAGAAGGAACCGGTCCGGAATTACTGACGGTTCGGAAAGAACGAGGTAATGACGACTCCCTAAATTAAATTCATTAGGAAAAGTAATTGAAAGGGGTCGGGGCACCGATCGTTTCTCGATTTGGCTCTGGCAGTAAACCCGATCGCGGATTGGAGTAGTCCGAGACAATTTACGAGAGTTCTTCCTCTGGACGAACCGAGGCTGCAACGTCCGTTTTCGCTCCGTCGCGTCGCGTCGTTTTCCCGGATCGCGAGACCGAGGCACGATCGACGCAAGCAAGATGTGTGGGTGTGTGAATGTGCGCGCGTTACGACGGACAGGTATCACGATGTGGCGCGTCCGGTTCTCGTCCGAAACCTTCTGCTGTAATTTTACTGCGTTCTCTCGAACGTTGTAACCCGTTCCGTCCGCGAACCGAGACTTTTTCCGAAGGATCGCGTTTCTCTAGTAGCTCGCAGTAGCGGATATTTTGCTAACGGGTATTACCGTTAATTCTTGCATTCCAGGTTACGACATCGATCCGCTCGCCGTACAAGAGAGAGACCAATATCGCGTGAATTTTATAACTTTTCTCCGCGTATGAAAGAGTTTATTTTAAAACAAAAACATCATAAATTTGTAAAAGAAATTTCTCTAAGTATTTCATTCGTTAATTAACTGAATAGATGAATAAATGTCAATCTGTTAATGACAGATGAAAACACGCAGATCGTCTTTGTATGAAAAGATAAGATATAACTGACTGAAGTAGATGTCGGTATGAAATACGCGCACACCAAGTCGTATGATAAGGAGAGACTCGCCAATCCGCTTTCAACGAGAAGAATAGATCCCAGCTGCTTGGCCGAGATATTGCTTAGCGACGAGGAAGATGTCGCGGATTGTAAAAGGATTGCGGCGGACTCCACTTGTTGAATCGCATTCCGTTTTGAAAATTTGTTCCGCGCGTGGAATGTGTTCGTACGAGTTTTTTCTTTTATCCGAAATGCATAACGCGAGAACGTCTTGTTTTAAAGTATTGTGATGTGTGTTTGTTCTCAATTGCGTTCCTAATCGCGCGCCAGTTAGGAATCCATTTCATATTCGAGAATTTCTCCAATGGTTTCCAAATGACATGTCCGAGAAACCATCGGTCCGTAAGAAACGTCGATCGCTTTGCCATTTCGTACTCTTTAATATTAATTAACATTATAGACGACCGAAATCATTTTCAAGTGCTCCAAAGGCTATGAAAACGAGACCGAGGATGCATTACAATTTCGTCCGTAAACTATATACATATAAACTGTAAATTGGTGCTAAAATGCAGACGGCGAGACCGAGTAACAAGGTACTCCCATGTCGGACGACCAAATAGCGTTAATTGAAATTTATGAAAGCGGTCGCGGGAGACGGTCAAGCACGTACGCGCGGTGGGTATAAAAAAATAAAAAGCACGTTTTTGCCCTCGCGGCCACGCGAGAGGGTCGAGGCCACGTGTGAAACGATCTATCGCAAATTCCCTCGACCAAAAAAATCTGTTTCTTCTCGACGTAGGCTCCGAAAATAAAGTTTTATCTCTCGCACATGTGTGTTCTAGTAAAATTCACGGTATTACATGTGCAATAACACGTAATCACCATCTTTCGACGCTATTACACTCGCTCGTCGGTAAAATGAGAATAAAGAATATCTGCGTACGCGAGGCGCTCGGCTTCCGCAACACAGGAGAGATAATTAATCGCGTGTATCAAGACAATTCATTATTTTGGCGGTGGTTTCCGCGGTTTACCGCAGGCACGAGCTTCCGTAATGCCGCGCGAGCTGTCGCGGCTGGAAGATAGCGCGCAAAATCTTGTCCGAGAGCCGTTTCTTGCGCGTCAGCACGAGTTTCGTACCCGGTTGATAAATCCTTCATGATGGAACAAGAGAGAAAGGAAGGGCGGGAGAGCGGGAGGACGAGAGAAAGAGAGACGGGACGGGATTATATCCAGTCGTGAAAATAATCGCAAGCCCATTTTGCTGAAAGCCGCATGTTCAAAGTAATTAGTCTGATTTTCCTCCACCGCGCGCCAGTCACTGCGAGCGCGCATCTCTCGGCGTAAGGTGAATTTACACGGTTCCTTTTTGATGAATATTCCGGACGAACTCACTTCAGGAAAGGAAGATGAAATAGCGAGAAAAAAAAAAGACAGGTACTTCCGCAAAAATTATCATCCGCGTTATAAAGTCATGTTCTCTTTACTATAGATCTCTCTCTTTCTCTCTCTCTCTTCTCCACTCACACATTCTCTTTGTACGAGAGATTAGCCAGTCACGGTGCAAATAAATTGTTCATTTTCATAATACTTTTAATTATAATTATGCAATTTTTATAATTAGATAAAAAAAGAGAGTTGTTTTTTTTTGTTAAATTAATAAAGAAATGTGAGAATAATTAGAGAATAACTAATTCAAAGCGTTTTCTTTTGCTTCGAATAAAAATATATTTTATTCAATCAAGTTTTTCTCCATGTGGAAACGATCGCGGAGATTGAATCGTGTAAAATAAATTCGCTTTCACGGGCTCTTTCGCGTTCTATCCTTATCTCAGAAACTGAAATTACTACTACTGTTTTTCTCATTATCTCCGTTCTATGTTATCATATCATTCGTATTTTGTGTGGTTTATCTTATACCGCGTATAAATACCGCATATCCTTCTCTCGTTGATTCCACAGATAAAGATTCAAGAGATTTGAGAGTAATGGCGGTTTAATAAAGTCTAATAAAGTCTGAATGCACAGCCTCGTTTGGATATTTCACGCGTGCGGAGTTGCGTCGTTACTTTTCTTCCAACACAAAGCGACAAAAGGAGCGAGAGAGAAATTCTAGGAAAAGAAACAGGTGGGTGGGTTGTTGGCGAGGGTAGTTGCATTTTTACAGGGATGGCGGTGATCACGCGACCGAGAGAAATTCAATTAAGCGGCGTCGTTGAAACGGCCGTCGCTCGTAACGACATTTCTCCGCCACCACTCTTTGAAGTTTATTCGTATTCGCTAAAGCGTGTGCGGACGGTGCACGGACGCGCGTGCGTGCGTGCCCATCTCCGAGGAAAAGCTTCGGGAAATTCGCGCGGTGAAATATCCTCTTATTTCGCCGGGCCGCGCGCGCACGACCCCGACGTCACGTTTGTTCCGTACACGCACGCCGCATTACGCCGTTCATGCTCGTCTCTCCACGATTTCGTCGTAATTATCTTAATATCTCATTCGCTCGTCGTGCAATCTTGCCCGAGCAATCGTTGTCAAAAACAAGAAAAAAGAAACAAGATAAATCACTCACCGTTTTGTCACCTGTCCCACGGCTGGTTGCAAACTCTAATTAATCTCTCGACCTGGAAAAAAAACAAAACACTCTCGTGATTGCGCGTAATTAACAGTTTATAAAAACATGATACAATTTGTATATCAATATAAAACACCTAATAATCTGCGAACGATAACACCAAAACATAATTTTCCGTAGCTATACAAAACATCGGCCGAGTATTTCGAGCACCTTGCCCATGTCCCGAGATACATAATACAACTATGTGCAGCTACATGTCTTTAATCTTGTTATCGCTATGGTAACCTAAGCCGAAATGTTGCAACATCATCATCAGCTCAGCTCGGGCTCGAAAACGGGTTGCGAGCTTTGACCGGTCGGGGTTGTACCGGGGTAGGTAGGTAGGTAAAACGCTTTTCACCTAAGTCTCCTACATCGCGTCATAGATGAACGCGATCTCGGGGTCTACTCGCATGGCGCAAACGCGGCCGTGGTCGTTCGTTAAGGGTGCTAACATTCAGGCTGAGTATCTCAGCTGGGAATTGATACAACCCTCCTACACCCTCTGAACGGACAAACGGACGGACAGAGACGGTTGTTGGTAAAGCGTGCATTATTTACACTCACGGACGAACCAGTCGGACCATCTCTGAGGCACATTTGCACTTGAGGTCCATTATTACCCCTGCCACGTAGATTATTCCGACAGGTTAACGCTCACTCGTTAAGTAAATCCCGCCTCACGGGCGCTCGGGCCCGGGTACTTTATGCTTGGCGCGGGCACATGACACCTCGAGCCGGATCCACGTAATACGTTACACGCGCGTCTTCCCGTCACCCAGCATGTGTCATCCGCGTGTGCATATCTACGCGAGTAGTTCTCCGTCATGTCGCGAAAAGCGTGCCATTGTTCGCCTCCCACTTTACAGAACGCGAGACTTTTGGAGATTTGCGAGTATACGCGTCCGCTCGCCGCAATAAAAATCATTTCGCACTTGCGACAATTAAATATATTTTTAAAATAAAACTAAAAAAAATAAGTGTATTTTTTTTATGTAAGCAACATCTGTCACAGTATCTGCCCTAGTTAGAATAAACGTGTAATACTGTTTGATGAAATGGGACAAAATGCAAATGCGTCTCTTTACGGACTGATTGCGTTCCAACGACTCTTCTTAAGATTACGTCTTTGTTGACAAAGATGTGTAATTGAAGTTGGGTTGAAACCGGGACGGAGGATTGATCCCGAAATTCACGACCGAGATCTCGGATTTTCTCACGACATCGGAGATTTGGCCCGCGTCGCCCGCGCGAGAATATTATCGGGTTTCCTTCCCAAGGGAGTCGTGCCGATGAGCACGCAAGAGTTCGCAGATGTTTGCCAGTAACACGTCGCCCCTGGCGCGCGAAAAAAACAAGCCTTACGCTCTACATGCGTCTGTAAATGAATTAAATCAACCCTCCACACCCAGTCCGCTCCCAGTCCGTTCGCACTTGCGCAATAAACAAAGATCTCGTGTGTTGTCTTAAATATTAACAACTCATTAAAAAAAAGAAAAAAAAGAACGACATACTACGAATTAACACATTTAAAAAGTAGATTTTATAAAATTTGATATCATAAAAGAAGTAAAATGTTTTATATTAATATTGTAAAAGAAATAATTTAATATCATAAAAGAAATGAAAAAATTTCTTGAGCTTTATGCATGTAACACCAATCTAGAAAAGTAACTCGACCGAATCGAGGTTAAACTTTAATTGACGTTTCACGTAGAGAGAAACGGAAAAATGTAAATCTCGGAAAATCTCGGGCGTCTTTGAGATTTGCGATGTTTCTCGTGACGTTTGTCGCTTTCATATTGAATTCTCGAAAGGCGCGCCGCCGTTTACCTCTCGCATTAAAAGCGGAAATACCGCGAATCATCGGATCTCCGGTGACTCACCGAGCGATAGTATTTTACGACGCTCCGGTCCTCTTCCTTTTCCGTCCCGCGGTAATGCCTATATCCTCTCGATCCGTTTTGTCGGTATTATGGCACCCTCAGGAACAAGGCGCTCCTTCCACAGGGCGCTCACGCGGAGCGCAGTTTCATGACCGCGGAGGAAGGCGCAAGATTTCCCGTGGAAGAGAAATAAAATACGGCACGCTTTCTTATTCGATTTGCGCCCCGCTTCTACCCTTCGTACCCTTCGTCATCGTTCGCGCTATTATTTGCCTTTAACTTCTTTCTACAGTGCGCTCTACTACTTTCCACCCTCCACAATAGCGTGCTTTTCCTCACTCTTTGTCTCTCCTTCTTCTTTTACGTTCTCTTGTCTGTTTTTCTTCCGGCAAGAGTGAGATACCGATAGGCACAGAGAGGAGGACCTGTCTGGGCAAAGTTTCTCGAGAAAGAAGCGAGCGAGTCGATTTTTCGAGTTAATCAGGCTCCGCCAACGCCAGACGTCTCGAGTTTAGCTCGACCGAGGAAAGAGAGTTGAGAGATAGCGAACAAGAGAGCGAAAATGCCGGCGCCAAAGTGGACGACTGACTGCGAAGGGGGTTGTGCGTATGGAACCGGAGGATCAGCACGTACAAACGCCCGAAGAAACGCGAAGCTCGTCTTACGCTGAGAAATAAACGTCGTGCGCAAACGTCTTGCTGATTGATCGAATTCAACCGCCAATTTCGGATCGAACGACAGATATTACGTTAAGATCGCAATGTTCGTTCGCGCAAGACAAAAACTATTATCATAGATACAAGTATTGGCCGTATAAATCACACGTAAAACTTCAGTTGCGTTTGAGAATTTCTTTCAAGTGACATTTTTTAATATTCTTTGCATATTATTTTAAAGATACGTATATTCCAGCATCTTTAAAGAGAAAAACAACTTTTATTTCAAGAACTAGCAATCGATACTGACATCCGCGATAACACCGCAAATATTTTTCGCGAACGGAATATCCGCAGAAATATATTATTTCTCTCCTTCTCGCTGCGCAGAATATTCATTTTATTTTTCATTTAAAGAGCTGTATTATCACCCCTTGATAAACTCGGTGTCATAATCCCCGCGAACACGCCGCCGCGAATTCGTATGATCAAAATTAAGTTATGCAGTAACGCGAACTCGCGATCCACGGTGTAATCTCCGCCGCAATTTCAATTGACCCCCCACGAACCTGCCAGATGCGACCGCGGCGCGTGCCACGTCGAGATGAAAGATGAGTCCGCAAGCTCCAGCCGGGGGATTCATTGTTCGACGCGGATCTGGTGCTGTGTGTAAGAGTAACCATGTGTCTCTCGCTCCCTGTTTCCAGGCGCGGAGAAATAGTCTGTTTTTATTGCTGGCGCAGGTTCGTTCGACAAGCAGGTTGGATGAAATGTATATTCAACAGCGGTTCTCAAATTCGAAATTTTTTTGTTGCGACAAAAAAATTTCTAAATACAAGTTTTTCTTTAGTACAATTACGTAGCATTATTTTTTCTAATACGATGCAATAATAATGAGAGATGTTATTTTTTGGTGTCGCAAATATAAAAATTAATTGTACAGCGGATCCAAAAATTAATGCAACTTTCTAAAAATAAAACATTATGTCAAGTGATTATAATGTGTCTTTTTGACACGTGCGAGCACGTGTCAACAACTTTATTTTTATTTTTTTTTATTTTTTTTTTGAGAACCACCGTTACATGCGTATATATCGTAAACCGACAAAAGGGTGCATACGCGTGTGTTTATTCGTTTCATCATAGTCTCCATGCGCGCGGTCTTATGTGGCGACGGAGTCACTTGACTAGAGTCACACCCAATCCTAGAGAGAATGCTAGTGGGAAAAATCTTCGTGAAAAAGAGTAGAGCCTCACAGTGGGAATCTCATGGTGGAATTCGCAAGGGAGACACGATCGGGCGTAGGGGAGCGAACGGGAACTCCTTTACTTTCTGTGAGTAAACGTTGCGAGCGTTCAAGGGTTATCGTTATTGGATCCTTCGCAAACGTTACCGGAATGTAAGCGATGTCACATTTGGATTATACGTTCTATTCAGAGAGTCCAAATATCTGAAATCTCTGCGCGCTAGATTTTCGGATATTGTTTTCATCATATTTTCGATACTTTTCACGTGATAATTATTACGTATGTAACAATATCGTTATTATTGTACGGTATGTGCTGTTTGAAAGAAAAAAAAAATACATGTGCGTGTATGTATCGCATCCTGTATTGGATAGACATCGTTGCACAGGATATATTAAACACAACGACGAGATAAAAAATTATGAAAACGCGAAATTTGTCCAAAGTAAGAAGACAAAAGTGGAACGCGCACTCGAAAAATCATGCACAGAGTTGAGAAAAAAATGCGCAAATGAGATTCTCTCGCGTCTTACAATGTTATCATGGTACGCGCATAGTTGATTACCGACGTTATGACGCAATAGTTTGAAAAATTGCGAGACACGTAGCCCCGTCCGTCTTACCGAGATTGCTCTCCAGAGCTGCAGACGGAAAGCGACGAGATGGAAAACGCGTAATATCGAGAAGAGAAGGCGTCTTCTCGCCTCGTCTTCTCATCCCGTCGTTTTCTCCGTCTCGTTTCCGCGGCTCGATAAATTACGCTTTGTTAAGTAAGAGTCAGCCGAGTTTGCATAGAAAGAACCACTCGGGGGTTTCCAGGTGTATCCCGAAGGCTTTAAATTGAGCGTCCGTTATAATTTCCCGGAGATATACTACTTGGCTCGATCGTCAGAGATGTCTTCCAAGCGGTACGTGCGGATTTACAGAAATCGTTTCACGTCTTTATGTATGACCAAGAATATCTTGGCAAAAATCAATTCTCTTTAGAAACTTAATTGCGCGTTTGTTTTTTCTCTCGCTCTTTTCTCTTTCTCGGCGTTAAAATTGTCATCTTGTTCTTAACATTATATTTGTTTTTTTTTTCGAAAGAAACGCGTACTATCTTCAATTTAAAAAAGTCTCCCATTTATTTCAAGCAGTGTGTTCTGCGTTACAGCTCGCAGTGATAAACTCTCTCAAACTTAATTATCTTTAATAGTTGCTTACAATTAAACGAGGAAGAGGCTTTTGTTAAATTAGTTGTAGATACTCGCTGGGTTTTGCTCGCGAAAACTTTTCACTTCTTAATCGTTTGTAAAAAAAAAACTCGACATCAGAACTTTCAATATTCATAACAAAGATATCTTTGTTGTTATCTGATTGTTTTTTTTCGTATTGTTCGTCCATTCGATTTTACGTCTCGTTCTTATTATTATTCTCAGCATCGTCGTCCGCTCTCTCATCCTTTCGTTTCGTTCTGTGAATAGATTCGATGAAGCGGCACGTCACGACCGAGTAAGAGAGCTTTGAGCTTAAATTATTTATCGTACGGACGGGCTGCGTGTCGTATCTCGTAAATGTTTAAAAACTCCGAAAGTACAGATTACGTTATGGCACAAACTTTGGCGCTGAGAGCGCCGATCAAACGATCTCGCAATCGTCTTCGTTCGTTCTGGACGCTAAAACACACGAAACCATTTCGCAAACACAATTCCCCGAGACGAGAAGGTCGAGAGACGGAGAAGTTGGAAAGAATTAGGCGATTGCAGTAAACGGAACGCATTGTCTAGAATATTCTATATTATTCTAGAACAAGCAGAAAGATACGTATATGAAATAGCAGCGCGTGCACACTCAGCTGGTGCTTGAATTATGCAAAAATCGTCCGCGCAGTTAATGACACGTAGATGGAAGCCGATGCAACACGATGGCGCCGCAAAATTTATCAATTATTCGTGAATAATCAACGACAAATCGTAGCTAACTAATTAATGAGGGACACTTAGTCACGCTCGGCAAACAACCCGGAGAATCACAGCGCCGGATAATATACATGATGACCAATCGATAGATCAGCAGAACGATAATAACTACGCGCCGGGGGTAAGCGCGGGCGAGCCATTAAAATTGGAGCACACACGCGGGGGAGGTGAAGGACGCTTGCCCGTGCAGCATCGTGTGTGAGATATATATAACTGACAGCCTATCATTTTAATAAATCCAATCTAATTGGCATTCGACTCGCGAGCAACAATTCGATGACGCACAGCTTTTGAATGCGCGATTATTTTTGTTTTGTTTTTTGATCGATATATACGTACAAACGCCGCGAATGAGACGGTGTTTAATGCGCTCTCTCTCTCGTTTATAATCTTCGTTTCGCTTGTTCCGCACTATCTTCGTCATTGTTGTGTCCCACTGGCCGCGTTCTATTGCCAGACAGACAAGTCGCGAATAAAGCAGCTGCGGGCAATTAAAAATAATGGGGATCGATCGGGGGCGGGGAAATTGCGAAAATAGCCGACGGTGAGGACGCGGCGGCGGCGGGTGGCCGAAAGCCCCGGAGCATTATTCAAATCGGACGTTTCATCGGGATGAGGCACGAGAGGAGGCTGTTAACGTAAAAATTTATTTCGGCCGCTTCATTCGCGAAACGATACGCCTCGCCGATCGAGAAAAAGTAATTTATGCGATTATAGACGCCGAGGTAATTAACACAGACGAGAGCGCGCGTTATTACCGTTTTCTCTCTCTCTATCTCTTCTCCTCTCTTTGTGTGTAAAGCTACGCTTTTAAAAATTGGCCACCTCTGCGAACGAACGCAAACGCGACGATAAAAGCAGCAACGAGAAGCAGCGCGGGCTGCTGAATAAAAGGGAGATAAATATTCAGTATGTAAACGCTTCCTGTAATCTCCGGCTGCTCCGGCGGTGATTCGTACGGAAGATCCGTGCGTTTTGCGATTCTGGCCAGCTGGTCGCGACGACCGTGATGAATTACCAGCCGATTGCGCTCCGGGAGAAGCCGCGTTTCACCACTCAATTTCGAAAGATATACCGGCGACCGGCTGCGGCGTGTTCCGGAACGCGCGACCCCAGAACCAAGAGAGAGAACGCGGGGGAGTTCAAGGCAATACGTATTCGTGAATCTCAATTCAATCCCGGCCGGGGTCGGGAGTATCATATCATTGGGCGAACTCGTTCGAGAAAATTGCTGAGTTATCGGCTTATATCGCCCCGGGTTTAATTGGAACTGAAAATATATGCCGGCTCCAAATATCGCGTCGGCGCTATTTAACGATTATATCTTTTAGCTACGGATCATATCTCTTGCGTGCCACATTATATTCGTATACGGAGAGATTACATGTAATTATAAAATAATTATACATATATAATTAAATATTCTTTTTTCTTTAATTTAATTATGTAATTATACGTAAAATCATATGTGTAATTACTACGCGTACATAAGGGAAATTCTGGCCGAGAGAATCCCGAATCACCGGAAGCCGAAGTAGATTGTCGGCTCTCTCTCAGTTCATCTGTTTTCTGGCAAGCGTCTCGTCGGAATCTATTGTTTGGAAACCACTGGCAAAGGATTTGATCTCATTTCCCAGCTCGAACATGCGCGCTCTGACTATACGCCGCGAATATCGCGTCGGATAATAGACTTTCGCGCTGAGAGAATCGGGGATGCGGTATTCAAGACGCGAGTGTTCCCCCTATAAATCACATTGTCCGTCGGTGTAATATATGCCGCCGAATCCGATACCGCCTTTACCTTACGTTAAGTAACTCGGTCATCTCGGATATCGGGTACTTATATCTGTCTTCTCTCCCCGAGGCGCGAGCTGATTGCATTTGAAAGTATGATCCCTGTCGTACCGGGTTTCCCTTCTCCTTATCAGAGAAGAGTTTCCTTATTTTAATAGTGAAATAATCTGATCGTGCATTTGTGTCTGTGTGTGAGACTCGACGAAGACAACGACAACGCTGTTTCTCCCGTCCCTCTTTTCTTTGGAGGGGAAAAAAAAAAGAAGACACTCGCGATATCGACGAATGAAAATGAATATTAATGCATCGGTGGGAACGGCGGATCTTAATATGCAAAAGAGGGATACCGCGGTCTCTAATAAACGAGATTTCCGGGGACGAGCGGGTGACATTGTAGCACATAACACGGAATATCGGTTAAATCTCGCTATATTCAATAATTACACTGAATAATTGAATTCATGAAAATAACCGCGATAAATTAATGCGGCACAGCCGCTGATGACCGCTTACGCAACGATAAAGATCGAGCCGAGCCCGGCGCAATTTTCGCCCGTGTATTAATTAAATATGCAACTAATATCCAATTACATCGGTAACGACGGAGCGGAGATTTTTTTTCTTTTTTTTTTTTTATTTCCTCCTCTTCATATCTCCGTGCAAACGCACGGCGTTTTTTCGTATCGATCGTTGGCCATCACCAAGACGAATGCGCATGGCTTATCCAATCCATCTTTATGGCCTTTCTCTTATTAATAGTTTTCTCGCTTACCGCGGCATTAGTTCCGTCGCTTTCTCACGACAGGATGTCGTTAACGTCACCGACAACGTTCTCCGGCGAGCCACAACAGCCACCAGCTATTGCTGAAATCGAAGTTATCTTTCGAATCCTCTCCAATTCGAAGACCTTCTTCACGATCACGTCTCCGACGATCCTTCGGGGACTCCGAACGTTTCTTGCATTCATCCGCGAGTCGTTATAATTGACGACGACTTTATCAATCTACGAAGCGTCCGTTTTTCTCCACACAGGCCATATTGCCTCGATCGTTATATTAATGTAATGAAGCTTCGGTAAATGAGGAGGGAACAGCGATTGATGAAACTTTCAATCGACTACCCAGAAGGCTATTCATTCGAAACTAAAGTTGTCAAAGATCTTTATGACTAAATTTGTTCTCTTTTTTTTCTTTTTTTTAAACAAGTCTCCCGAGCTTTCTTAATCCGGAAATCTTTCTTCAGAGTAAACGACACGGCTCAATGATCTTCTATAGACACTGAATATCTTCCACAATTTAATAGATGATGATTTCGTTGCAATCTAAAGTTCCGTCCGTTATCGTTTTCTTATCAACGAGCGAGTTATTGCAGTTCGTTCTCAGCCGTCGTTACACAATAACGGAAATACAAAAATCTATACGTCAGCAAAGCTACGTCCATTTACCTGACGAGAAACGATCTTAACTTGTCAATCAGAAATGACCTCTCGATCAACGAAATCTCAGAAAAAAAATAATCAGAACAGCTGATCTTTCACAAAGTGATATCCGTCAAGATTACGCGCGACGTTTTTTTCCAGCGAATGTTAAACAAATTGTCGCAATTCGCGTGACGGGACATTTATCATGACTACATTCTTTCCGAGTAGATATCTCGGCGACTTTTCATCGCGGAAGGACGAGAAAGGAACTGTCGTGCGTCGGCATCGATCATGCGGCGGCTTGTCGAAGATGTCACCGGAAAGAAGATAGAACATTTAATCAAGAAGCGGCTTTCGCGCGCGGCCCGCCCGGGGACTTTCCCCTCGTCGGAATGTGCAATTAGTTCGGGTCGCGCGGAACCGCGTGTCGCATACGCCGCATTCCAGATCGCGTATTTCCGAAAATCGTTGCCAACTACGTTAATAATACGCGTTCGGATATCGACGCCGGTGAATATAAACGCCGTCGCCGTCGCCGCAGCCGCTGGATTGTTAATTCGATGATCGCACGCGCCTCCCGGAATCGCCTCGTTAGAAAACTATCTCAATTGCTAATTCACGCGCTAATTCACGTCGTCGTTCGTTTTTGCCGATAAATCGAATAATCGCGCGCCGTACGCACGCACGCATGCACGCGCGGTTTAAAAACGCGCGTGAGTAATAATAGCGCGATCGATCGAGCTATCGGTAAAACGCACTCTCGCGCCTCTGTCTCTCGCCCGACGATTTACACAGGCATCTGCGAGATTAATTAATTCGCGGATTCTAGATAGGCCCGATGCAGCGAACCAGAGGAGAGGAGTTGACGGGAGAGTCGGCGAAAACGGGAAGCGACGTATAAACCGTTGCATAATGCACACTTCATCGCGCTGCCGCTCGTTTCCCGGACGTGGATATCTCGCAAACGGCGTCGACTTCTCGTCCTCCCCTAAATCCCCTGGTCCATGGTTCTTGCCCGCTTCCAGCAACACTATCATCCACGCCCGGCCTTTACTCATCTCTAACTTGCGGATAAATATCCACGACTTGACACGTACGCGCGCGTGCTTTTGGCTCTCGATGTTGTAGCAAAATATGCCG
This sequence comes from Pseudomyrmex pallidus, assembly GCA_014825455.1. Classification (NCBI taxonomy): domain Eukaryota; kingdom Metazoa; phylum Arthropoda; class Insecta; order Hymenoptera; family Formicidae; genus Pseudomyrmex; species Pseudomyrmex pallidus. Next base: position 19,207 of record QVNV01004294.1, on the reverse strand, counting down.
AAAGTTGTGCGGTACTTTGACCGACGCATTGCCGCAATTAAATGTTATTAACCGGAAATAACGAGTGCGCCATAAAATGATATTACGACGGAATGAGCGGGAAATTGCGTTTCTTTCAGCGTCAAGTGCTTTAATTTGTTTTTAAGGGAAAAACATAATGGAAATTAAACGAGATGTGTATATTTTTTGTTTGACATAAATATAAACAAACTCGAAAACGCGCACAGAGATAGACGTTGATTTATAGACTTTTAATTAATTTATTAAACTGAAACGAAGAAAGACAATAGACAGTACTCTATTGTTTTAGACGTTTTTTTGCGGAATAAAAGAGCATGAATGAAACACGAGATCTTATTACAAATATCGCCCTGTAAATTGAGAGAAATAATGAGATGATAAAAGAGTTTACTTAAGGGGTCGTTTTTTTGTTCTTTAACTGACCTTTCGCAATTAATCCGAGAATTTTTATCGATCTCAGGCAAAAACCATCACCGAGCGCGCGAACTAAATTTCTTTGAATATTGACGCAATTAACGACGATAAACCGATAATTAGCTAAACGACTCCGGTGTAGTGAACCCCGCCCATATAATGGCACATGGTGCGCGGCAGCGTATGTACGCGCGGCGATGCGTGTCGAGCTACAAGAGCGCGCGTGCATCACGACATTATGTACGCCGTCCTCCGGCGTGGGTTGTGTAATAAGCAGCATCTCCTGTAATCTGTAGTGCTGTTACCACTCGTGATAATCGCCGCTGTGATTCATCAACGTCTCGTTGTTACGACGCGGGAAGCGTCAGCAAATGTGAGGGATGCGATTTCAAAGACGAAATCTCGCCCTCACGCCCGCAAAATTAATTTGTCGTTCGGGCGTGTGTTTCGCCTATCTTTTAACGCGAAACATCTCGCGATATCGTCATACGTACGACCGAATGCACATTGCAAAGCGCGCAGGTTTTGTTTCGTTATACATACATGTAATAAAGTGAGTCGTTGCTGATGAGTATCCGATTGTTGTTCACGCGACAAACACCCAACGCTCTGTTTGTGACGGGCTACTTCTTGTTACGCGAAATGAGTTTAACTTATGTTAGCCGGACGCGTTCTTCGCCCGCGGGCGAGCACAGGTACACGCACGAGTGCTCGTCCGAGAAGAACCGGACTATTGTTTGTGTGTCCGGAATAAAATGAGCACATATTCATGAGAATTATGCGGCTGCAAAGTGATTAACGCCTCTCGGTTGCATCTCGGAGAGATGTTGCTATATATGAGAGATAATTTAATTGCGCGAAGGGGACGAAACAAACAAAGCGTAGGACGACATGATTCATTCAATCGGACCGCCAAGAGCCGCGCGGTTCGTAATATTCGTTAAGGGAGAGATCGTGAGAGATTATTAAGGGACTCTTCCCCCTCAACTTTGGCCCGCGCATCTCATTCCGCGTCCCATCAACGTAATCTGCATAATTCTAGGCGGGCGCGCGACCGTTCGTGTTTTATCTGCACTTTCACACAGAAAACAGGCATCTTCTCTGGAGACGCCTTTGAATGCGACGCGGTAATCGATCGGCACTCGTTTTCACATAAATTTTCTGTGAAAACGCCGAGATGCCGGCGCTCAAACGCGACGCTCTCTCTCTCTCTCTCTCTCTCTCTCTCTCTCTCTCTCTCTCTGCGTCAAATATCTCTTTAATAATTTCATCTAGCCAGTGCGCGCGCGCGTGAACGAATTCGCATCCTTTCATCCTTTGGGACGATAATCCTCGTGTCTGAGTAGACTCCGTTCGCGGCAAATGAGCCAGAATAGAGAGAATTTTATCACAAGTGAGTTCAAAAAATTCTTAAAAACACCACGTTTGAACGCGCGGAATAAAGAGCCACTTGCGCGAACGATTATTACACATGTGTGTGTGTGTACTCCGCTGCGTTCACGCGACAATTATTTACGATTTTTTTAATAATCAACGTCATATAATTTTTTGTTAACAAATATTTCTCACAATATTCTTAAGAGGTTTTTGTCGTAGGGCATATTTTTCTCACAGCATCTGTCGTAGTCAGTTATCTTTCCTTATATATAGAAACTACCATTACCACCGCGAGAGAGAGAGACGCAACTTCACGGAAACGCGAAAGCGGAGGCAAAAAGAATGCGCAAACGGGAAGGAAGATCTCGAAAACCAGGTAAAACCAGGTAATTTGCGCTCCCAAACAAGAATTCTCCGTGAAACTTTCAATCTAGTTTCCGTGCTTTCTCGTAAAATACTCTGTGTATTTCTCTCTTTCTCCCTCATGTCGCTTTTGAGAGGAGAGGGATCTCTCTCTCCGCCTCCGCGGAAACGGAATCCGACTAATTCATTCGCGCTGAATGTACTTGAGTTAATCCGCGCTAAGGAGAACTCGCTACTTTTGCAGCTACGACGCATCAGCGCTTCAAAACCCACTCTTTAAATACGTGGCGCACGGTGTAACGACCAAGAAAGTGCCGCGTAAAAGCCATTCAAACGCGTCGTAGAATCGACAATAGTTGCGTCAGCTTTCTGTAACTCCAAATACACAGAGTTTACGTAAGGATCTTACATGTTCTGTAACAGCACGAGAGAATTTGTAAAATCTCACAATCATTGTGAGATTCATTCTGTTCGCAAACGTGTTTGTCAACTGGTTACGAGGGGAGAAATGGAAAGAAAAAAAAAGTTCCATTAATATCGCGAGGAATTTTTATGGCGAGCTTGTACAGAGTGTCGTCATTTGTCCCGGACGATTCTTTCTTCCTCTCCGAAAGGTTCAAGAAATTGAATGCAAATACGCAAACACAGTTACGTCCCGTCTCTTCCCGAGGAGAATCAGTTCGGCCGCAGTTCGCTCGGAATCGTCAACTCGGAAATCGCTCTCGAATCGCAGCTCCACACACACACGCGCGCGCGAGAGAGTGCCGCGGAAAAGAGAGAGAGGGAAGCTCGGGGACGGAGCGAGAAGCGCTCTCGCGTAAGCACACGGGCTTGACTCTCACACAGACGGTCGGTCCCTCAGGGTTGACTCTTTATTAATTCACTATGAGACTAAACGGAATTACTTTACACGCGTCCGGAGCGCGCGCGCAGCTTAGCCGAAGCGGTCGCTCGTGCTCTAAGTCGATGACACTTTGCCGGGGCTTAGTTCGGCTTAGCGGCTGGTAAAAGCAAATTCGCGCGATGGCAAAGCGTCGCGCGATTTCGGCTCGTCTGTTCCCATGAGGCCCACGCAGTTTGGGCACAAGCGAGAAAGGTAACTCGAGCCTGTCGTACTATGAAATTCATCAGCTTCGCTTCGCTTCGCGAGCACTCAAGCTGCTTTTGGCGACCGGTAAGAGGCGAACATCTGATCGATCGGAAATACGTACAGCGATATGGCAACGAAAACAAGGAGAAAAAATAACTTTGATGTATCAAAACCTCACTTTTAACAAAGTTTTCAAAGAATGTATGACATTAAGTCTATAGAACTATTTATATAATAATTATCATCAGTAATTGTCTTTTTTGTAACTTTTCCCTTCGATCGCGTTGTTGCGATTCGGAGAACTAGCAGAAAAAATGTTGTTTCGTACATATTGCAATTATCGAGCGGGAATACATTTCACCACACGGAGCACACGTGGCGCGCTCACGTGCCGCGGGTCAGGATGTATTACACGGAGACGTAGGTGTGTCGCAGGCACGTCCTGCAATACGCAAAACCCGAAAGTATCACGGCATTCGGTATGGTCACGGTTGTACCCGTTAGCAGACTAATTGGAATCCAATCAGCGCGATTAATCGTTTAACATGCCGCGCGCACGTACGTACCCGCCAGGGGCCTGACGGCGTTTAGGTATTTAACGGCGGGAAACCGCCGTCGATGCGTGGGCGTGTACCTCCGGCTATATTTTATGTTTAGTCCCGCTCCCTGCCGCATGCAGACAATCGCCTCTGCCCAGCCTCGTAGATCCTAGCCCGGAGATTCTCGCGCGCGATAATCTTGGCCCTTGTTGCGAGCAAACAAAGGGGGAGGAAAAAACGGATCAAGTGTGTAATTCTCTCTCATAGGTATACACGGGTTGTCATCAAAGCCGTCAGAGGTACAAATGTGTTATCGGAACGGAAGGGAGAGAAGTTGCCTAATTTCTTAATCCGCGCGCGAATAAAGTGCGATGTTAACGTCTTAAAACGCACATCTATGCACATAATTTTGTTTATGTAAGAACGGAAAGAAAGTAAAGTTGTGAAGATATAATTTTATAAATGTCGCACTATGTGAGAAAAAGGGTCGTGTTTTTAGAAGTCGGAAAGTACCGGAAAGACAAGCGAAACGAATTGCCGACTAATCGTCAGCTCGCCTCATTTTCGTTTGTTTGACGAGAACGCAGTTCTTTCCGAGCTAAATCCTGACTAACGAAATGCAAGGCGATTCCATTTCTTCCCTCTCGCGAAGGCCCGTCCTTTTTTTCGCGCTTCTGTAGACGCTATTAATTAAATCCACTCTAGTCGGAGCGTCGCGCTGTGCTATGGCGCGCTCGCGATTATAATTTAAATGAAATCTCGTAATCTCGGGAGCAACCGGAACGGAAAGAAACACCGCGAGAAGGCGGGAGAAGAAAAGTCAGCCGCACCGTCGCGAGGAGCGCGCGTCCGAGGTAAGTTTCCCACTTTCGAAACGGACGAGCGGTTATATACATTATACATATTTCAAGAGGAAAATCGGAAAGAAAACGAAGATCCCGGCGAGAAGATAGTTGCGGAGAACTTTTCCGCGTCGAGCAAAAGAAGCTGGGCAGTAAACCCAGGGGCGGGCAAGAGTAACTCTTCTTTTCCGTGCGGGTTCGAGATTCTCTTCGCATAATCCGAGAGTGAGAGATCCGCGGAAGTAAAACGTCTAATCGAATCTGGCAGCGGAGAATTACAAAGTACGGAAGAGAAAGGAAAAAAATAAGTAGCGGAGGAGAAGGATATTCGAAGGATCGAAAGTCCTTCTTCTCGTTCCTTCGATCTGTAACGCGATTAACGATTCCGCCGCGACAGAAATCCGGAACGCGGTCAGGATTTCATTCGATGACGTCGCTGGCAGATGCATTTATCGTTGCAAACTTTCCTTTTCCATTTCGCGCCGCGAATTCAGCGAGATACGAATAAGAGAATCAGCGACTCTCGAGTAATCGATCATTTCGAAAAAACAAGGTTTTTGAAAATTAAACACGGCAAAGCGCGTGGCTTTCGCGTACGAATATCTGTGTAACATCTCACGTGGCCGACTTTTCTGCAAATGTAAAAATTACATTTGGAAAAAGCGTTTTCAAAAAATTGACTACTGCGAATACCGGTAAAAACTGCCAGTGAAATTCGTCATTAAAGTTTTAAACAACCGCGTTTTAAAAGCACATACCTTCATATAACTTGTACGAGGAAAAATAAAACGGTAGTAAGTTTTAAAAAAAAAAAAAAAAAAAAAAAAAAAAAAAACAAACAAAAATAATTATCTTTACGAAAAGTTGCTATTTCGGAAAAAGTAGCGATGCAACTTCGACTCGAACATTGACTCGAACAAAGTTTTATGCATTTCTTTTCTTATTTTTATACAAAGTACTATATCGCACAAAAGAGGATTATTACGCACGCGCTCGAGGACCGGATTCGTGTAACCGACCAGTTTCGGAGGAACAATGAGACGCAAACAGCGAAGAAAGATCGCGAGAGCACTCGAATCCGGACAAGTAATCATCGTCGTTTTTCCTTCATTGCGCTGTTGAATGGAGAATTTTTGCGAGGCTCGACAAATTGTCGACGCTTCGACAGTCAACCGAGAGGATTTCCTGCGTTTTGCTTTTTTCCGCGATCCTTGGCTCGTCTCATATAAATTCGATAAGGATTCTCGTTAACGAACGGAAGCAACATAAAACTTCCGGCGCTTCGATAATCGCGCGCCCTTCGAGGAAAAAAAACTTTACGCATCTGGTCTTTCGAAGGCTCCGAAAACTTACGTTAACATCATTTATTTTGTAACTTGAGCAAGGCGCGTGCTCCGCACGTGCGATGATGGCTTCCCGATCGGGTGGGATAACTCGGGTTCAATTCCCATCATTATTTCGGAAATACTCGGATGGACTTAATTGAAGTCATCTTCGTTGTTTTTTTTTTTTTTTTTTCAGAAGAATCTGCGAGGGCTTCACTGAGCATTGAACTTCTTTTTTTCAGGATTATATTATAGTGAAACACGTAAAAGCACACGGTTTATCAAGATGCGGCATTAACCCCTCGCTATTGTTAGCCTCCGATTTCAAGGTTTCGTCGAGCAAGAGCGGGAAAGAGAGAAAGCGCCGAGAGTGGTTTTAAAGTAGACGTGGCGCTATATGCGTATAATATCGATTCGCGCGGGATGAAAGCCGGAGGATATCACGCGAAGGAGGACGAGTCTCATCGTCTGCATGCGTCTGTGTTGGTACGTGGCGAGGGGAAGGTTCGCTTCTTTTCTCGGCACAGCACGTAGCGCGCAATGTTGCGAGATCCTCCGGGGGTGAAAATCCGAAAGAAAAGTAGGCGGAAGGGGAATGGCGGTCGCGAAAAGGTGGAGGAATACGGGGCAAGGGAGTATGTATCTGCATATAACCTGGTTTCTCACTCACGCGCTCGAGGCACTCGGCCAGGTAGCGATAGATGGAACGGGCTCCCACGGGAAGTGGCCCGTTCCGTCGCCGGGTCCGCTCTGGATAGCCTCGTAGAAGACCGACCACTCTGCAGGGACCGGACTAGTGCTTCTCAAACACTGGCCGTGCTGGCTGGCCGGCCGACCAGCCGGCTCCATCCTTCATTATCTGGCTTCTCGTTCGTGCCCGCCATCCCGTCGAGCGAGAAGAGAGAATCCCACGAGCGGGAATCCACGTGCCGCGCAAACGTAAACGCGACGAGAAGCCTCTAGAGCGAATAATAAGACGCGACGCGACGCTTGAAAAATTATTCTTAATTCCAGCGAAACAAGAACTGTGCTTTAACTCCCGAAGGAGAAGGAAGATGCACGAGATGCGCGATTGTTTGCGTTCTATTCTATTGAATTATTCGCCGCGCGCGGTTCTTCTCTACCAATTTTTTAGACAAAGATATGTTCGTACGTAGCTATCTTTCTTTCGTTTAATATAAAACGTTTTGTCGTGTAAAAAAAGTTTTTGAACGATAAAAGATATCATATATTTATATAAATGATGATAAATCTACAATCTAATTTAATGGAGATTACTAAGTTTAATATTTGTAAATGTTATAAATATTAAATTTTGAAAGCAAATCTTTGAACATCTGGAAAAGACACCTGGAACAAGTATTATATTCCGCGAAAACCTCATCACATGACATCTTCTTTCATACTCAAACTGGTTGAAAGATTCGAACGAGAGGCTCGTCGTCTAAGTTGGGCGTCTCGTCGAGACACCTGGCAAGGCCGTCTAGTTTCTGCCCGAAAAGATCGTTTTCGCGTGAAAGTATCGAGTGGTTTCGGAGCGTTGAGGGATCATTGGGATTGTGACAGATGTGGAGCGCGTGGTGGAAACCGGGCAGGTGCCGAGTGAGAGAAGCAAAACATCCTCCCGCATTTACAATGCGATTGAAAAAGCTATAGATGCAAAAAACTATTAAAATGTCATACAATATTTGAAAATAATATAGGTTGATGTATAGAAAAAAATTCTCGAGTATTTGCAGTTTTGGCAAAAACATCTCAAAGACTTTATTGCATTTTTCATGCAATAGTTTTTACAATGAAATTCACGCTTTGAATATTCGACAAATTTTAAAAATAAAATTTGCCGGACAAAACTAAACCAAACTAAATCTCTGCAATAGCGCGAACCGTATCAAATATCGAGTGATTCTCCGTGAGAGACACGAATAATTTTTGTTTTGGAATTATATAAAAAATACTCCAAGTTATCCATATGTAGGCGCGTAGGTTGAATGAAACAGCTTCGGCCACAAAGGCCGGCCGCCTCTCCGTGGCGTATCGATACCGCATTTCAACAAAATTCTCGTCTACTTTATCCGGCAGCAGGCGCGCGCGTTGTGCTAGTTGCGTCGTTAGCATTTCAATGAATATGTTATATTCATCGGTCAAATATGTCATCGACGTGATCGCTTGCAGCTCGTATGCTCGCGCCCGGAGGCTAATAAGTCACGGGGTTAATAGACGAAGTTTCGTTTCGCCTCGTAAAATCGTGAACGGGCATGGACTTTATTGGCAGAAAGGATAGGAGAGCAAGAAAGAGAAAAAGAAAGAGAGACAGAGAAGGATAGATAGAAAGACAGAGAGACACAAGAGCGAGATAAAGAGAGAGAGAGACATGGGAAAGGGCGGTAAGGGACGAAAGAAAAGAGTAAGCGGTATCGATATGCACGGGGAATATCGAATGCGAGAGCCAGCATAGCAATATCGAGATGAGTTATTGTTCGCCGAGCACAATGCATTCAAATACTGAATGAAGCCGGAAAATTGATACAAAAAATCCGTTGATACGGCTCTGCAGAAGGCCGTATCAACTTCTGTTATCACCTTCACGGGAGGGAGGAGAGCGGGGGCGGATATATATCTCTCGCTTGAAGAGAGATCGCGTCACGCGCGGTAATCGTTACTGAATGAAAAACGCAAAATCCGCTCTCGTGCGTGACGATATAACACGCGCGCGAGTTATTCCGAAATGTCATCGGTCTTCGGTAAACAACCGACACTTCGTAATTGTCCAAATATAGACGTTTTTGTTGAACAATAATTGTTTGTATTTTGGAGCGGTAACGCGGTAAATATTCATCACAGAACGTTTGTATGAAAATGTTCACATAATTGTAAATTGAGAGAAAGAGAGAGAGAGCTTAATATATGAAACAACATCACTCGAAAACCTTCAACATGCTGATCTGAGAAACATCGACGAGCATTAACAAAATAATGGAAAATAGAGAATTCAATTGAAACTGTGTATTGCGCGCGCGCGAATTTATTGTAACCGCGATATTTGCAGCAACAATAATTTAATTCTACTTTACATCTGATTCCAGAGAGTTTATCCCTTTTTATTTCTTTCTAATTATCGATAAAATCTACAGCTTTATTAGCTGCGTTATACGCTCGCGCTTCTCTTTTATTCAAAATCGTAAATTTCACCCGGATTATTATCGACGGAACGAAGCCGCCGCTCTTTACCTTAACGCTCTTTGCTCTTAACGATTATTGGCGTCATCCTCCTCCCTTCCCGACATATAGAAACATTTACAGCGTTTTACTCAACCCAACATCGCATCGGGCCTTCTTTGAACGAGCATTTTTGTTCTTCCGTTCTGCAAAGTCAAATCTACACTAAATCAGAGTATTCGGTACAGAAAACGTACAAACGTCAAAGCATCCCGAATCCATTATCGGGCGAGTGTTCCATCAAAACGGGGTCTAAATTAAGGGAATCCCTATTTCGCGTTTCGCGATCGATAGGGGCGCGAAGGGGCGGAGGAAAGAGCGACGGCACACGACGGAAAGAGAGAAAGAGAAAGAGCCATAGTGCCGGCAACCGCAGGAAAACGCGACGACAAAGGGAAATGGACGTGGGAAGAATCAAGGGGGGTTCGAAATCGACGAAGCGTGCCTTCCGCCCTATCCTGCCGTCTCTCCATCCTCCGGTTTTCTCCGCTCTCGGTCTTTCCTTTTTCGTCGACTGTTGGCAGATAGACGAGAAAATCGCTCGGCGTGTATTGCTCATCGCGAATTCACCGCAAAGACGTATCAAACATCATCGTCTTTCACACACTGTCGGATCTTTTTGAAATAATTTTTTACGAGCTTTTTTGCGCGTAATTCATTTAGCGTTAATACAATAATAGATTTTATCCGTTAAAATCTGCTCTGTGTATGAACTAGAATATGATGGATACGCACGAGTGCGTGAGCCTTTAATATATAGAACGTAATCCGCAATGTTGCTCTCTGAAAACATCACTGCCTTTAATTCTTTGTGTAGAAAAAAAAGTGTTTTACGCTTTGTAATTTCAGTTATTTTTTCTCTTTGAACATATCATGGAAATGATATCGCGATGTATCGTAGTGAAGACGATAAGATATTCGCGCGGATATAAAAAGAACGGTACACTGGGAAACAAAATCTAAAGCGATTTCAAAAGTTGAAGCTTAAACGCAGAAAGATTTAGCAGCTGTGGGCCCATTACACAGCTGAAAAGGATCTTCAGCATCGTCGTTCCTTTAAACCGAGCGCGCAAAGTAACCAGACGTTTTTGCAGGTGTTTTTTTTAAGCGGTCTCGCCTGTAGGTGTTATGCGAGCAAAGTGCTGAAAAGTCAGCGAGCTTAAATATCCGCGTGCGTATCCGCGGGACAGCGCGAGAGAAAGGGAGAGAGAGAGTCCGAAATCCGAGGTTTTCTTTCATATTCGTTAAAAGACGACTCTACGCGAATAGCCTTTTAGTCTAATTCGTCGTATAAAATCCCAATTAAACGCTCGGAGAACGAGAGATTCCGCGCGTGTCCCGTTGAGAGGAGACGTTTCTCCTGAAAGAGTCAATAGAAAATCCACGTCCTCGTAATCCGTCGCGAAAGCGTTTTCAGATAAAGACCTTTATTGGCGGCGAAAGATTTGCAACGGAACAGACCTATCGCACAAATTCTCATATCTCTCCGGCACCAAACTATATATGGCTCGCGTATCCTTTGATCTTCTTGAACAAAAGGCGATATAAGAGAAGTGGAAATGGCTCTGTCGATATATTTGAAGAGATACCTCTGTAATGTGACAAAAATAGTTCGAAAACATTTTCAGCGAGAGTAATCGCGCGGAAGCAATTAACGCGAAAATATCACACTGAGTTTTTTTTTTCGATGCCGTTAGATTACATCAGATAACTCGGAAATATATCTCGGATCTATAATTGTCTCTTACGTTTCAATTTCCAATCTCTTGGACAAATTGTAAGTCACGAGAGATTTTTCCGAACAAAGCTGTTCGATCTCGCAGCGCGAAGAACTTGAGCGCGTACTCGCGCGTCGGCTCGTTTCTTTACCGAGACGCTCCATTAAACATCCTCAACTACTTCTACTTTTGCACATTTTTTAGAGCTCGTTTACTTCCTATTGTTTTGCCCCCGACTCTTCTTCTTCCTCCGAGTCTGCTTGTCGGAGAAAGCTTTTCTTCGAACAATATTAAATGTGATTTATAAGACAAAGAAATTATAATATGCCACTTCCGAAATTCTAATTATTTATAATATGAAAATGAATTACGAGAATTATAAATATAAGACACTTAACAATTACATTAATCGTAAACACAACATATCGATTGCGATTATATCGTGTTTCTTCTTCTTTTTTTTTCAGCTATAGTCTTTCTCTATTTTACTTTTATTTTATTTTTACAACGAGCAACGAGAACATTTAATTTCGTGTGGTTTCCGGAAGAAATATTTCCCGTGGGCGTCCCACCGTCATTATTTTCGATGGCAAACACGTAAGAGAACTCTGGCCTATCCTCACCGGGCTGCATTACGAACAGACTGCATTCCGGACCACCTACTAACCGTCAGAGCGTGGCCGGGGTTTTCTCCGCATTTAGCACCAAATTATTACGCCCTCCGAGCGTTCTCCATTCTCGCCATTTTATCTCTTCCCGCGTAATCTGTCGCATCGCCGAGTGGAACCGATGCCAAGGGATCCGAAGATGAGAAAACGATGATGAGGAGGGGGGAAGGAAGAAAAGAAGGAAACGAAACTGTTTTCTGGCTGGATATCGCGTTTTTGACAAAACCGTTCGAATTTTCGCGCAACCCTCACTGTCATTATTTTCCACGTGGTATCGCCCGGTTTCACGTGCGATCGAGCACGTGTCGCACAACTGCCACACGTTGATGCAACGCGCTCGACATGGTGGAGTGCCCGGAGGTCGATTGTGACAACTTCAATAAAATTCTCAATTGTTTATTGAAATAAAATTGTGGCACCGAAAAAAAAAAGACTTGTGTGGGAAAACAACTATCTGTATAATAACAACATGTGGTTTTCTCTGAGTTCTATTTTCACCAATATCATGGTTAAACCTAAAACTATTTTTCACTTAATTCTCTGTGATGATTAAAACAATGACAGAAACGTTGCATTAAATAAATATCTGTTTTTAATGGAATTACGTAATAAGAATATGAAGTTACGCAATTTTATGCGTATAAGGAACTCTTAAAGACTCATGTGAGCTCTCTCTCTCTCTCTCTCTCTCTCTTACGTCTAGATTCTTTCATTACATTGGATATGTTCTCGTAAGTTACTTGCGACTGTCGAGTATTTGCCCTGCACTCAAAGTGGCTCAACCACTTTTTGTATTTGAATATTGCTGTCTCCGTCCAGGATCATTGAAGCCGTTTATACGGTCGCCGGACCCGGGTTCTGTCCGCGGATGCCGATCCGGACTCGATGAGCTTCACCACGAGTGCGACCGGATATTGCAGGGCTGAACTCAAGGGTTCTCGCAACGGGGGAAAGAAAAAGAGGAAGAAGAGGAGGAGAAGGAAGAAAGGAAACGCGAGCGAATTCGTCTTTAAGTAATCGTCGGCCCTTCCGAAGGTATTCGTTCGAAACGGAGACGAGACGAGGCGGGGGGCGAGGTGCAAACGGCGGAGAACCGAGGCATGCCGGGGACTCGATTAAATGATTAAACGAGCCCCGAGGCGCCATATTAAACTCGCTCGCTATTCTCTCGTTCCTTCCTGGGAGTCGTTTCGCCCTCAACGGTCTCCCTCGTCGCCGACTCTCGCGCGCGCGGCTTCTTCCATTTTTCTCTCCGTTCCTCGCGCGCCGCCTCCCTCGCCGGCTCTCTAACAATGTCATTGTCCGTTATCGCGGCACAATCAAGGAAGAACAAAAACAGATTTCGATTATGCCGATTGCAATGAATTCTGATGAACCGGTTTTCTTTTCTGGAGGCAGAAAAGGAGGAAAAGAGCAAGGCGTCTCTCATAAATCTCGAAAAAGCGCCATATATTGCCCCGTCTGCGCGGTCCCGTGTCGCGAGAAGAAAAATATTTCCCGATTCGCGGAACACGTTACTTATATTTTAAGCGTTTTAAGCGAAACGATACGATTATAGAAAATAAATGTGATCGAGTACATATCCAACTGAACAAAAAAAAATCCAGACGAGATTAAACGTGTCATGTCTTTATTTTTATATCACATTAATGTTTCAACTGTTGCTATATTAATATGCCAAACTTTGCCTTATGTAGACATAAAGCGAGATCTCGTACGTGAATTAATTACAGCTCTTTAATAAGATATTCTAAGTTAGGACTTGGCAATATAATAATACATGATTTCAACAATTATATAATTTCGTGTAAAATTGAATACTCGTGGCAGAAATATATTCTTGCGTCAAATATTTGAAAATAAACAGCGTACTCTTAAAATTTTTATAGGTCGCGACGCGACGATTGCAAGTATCGGAAAAATTCATGGGTTATTTTTTGAATCGAGATTCGATTAGATCATTTGGATCGTTTTAACGTCGACAGAAGAAGCGGATCGCGAGCTTTTTTTGCGCATAGGTTCGGATGTAGTCGTTGAAGCGTCGCGGTCGAGACGCATTTGCATATAAACGAGAATTCGCCGGGGCTGGTAACGTTAAAACGCGCCATTTTTATTATTATACCAATTAGGTCGTCACGCGTTGCGCGTACTACAAATTTCCACCGGATATTTGTACTTTTTCTTCCCCGCTGGTGCATGCATCAGCCGGTAGCCAGTGGGCCGTCTTTGTGGGATCACCTGCGGAATCGCCCGGTGGCTCCAGCATCGAATTTCGAACACGCCCGACCGTCTTTTTTCAACGTCGGCCATCAGTTCGGGTTTTTCGCAGGAACTCGCCCGATTAAATAGCCCCGCGGAACATTTTTTTTTCCCATCGAACGAGTTTCATATACGGAGAGATTGAAAGGTGCCCTTTTCCCCGTCTCTTACTCCCCTTCTCTTCCTCTCTGCGTGTCGCTCGACACGCAGTTATTCGTATTTTATGGAATGGCTCTCTTCTCCATGTTGGCCCTCGCCGCGCGTTTCCCCCCTCGCTTTCATAAATCATTTACGTCGCGGAGACAGCTCGCCCGACATTCGATTGCAATTTTCGCGTAGCGTCCGTTAAGTCGATTCACCCTCTCGTTATTGTAGACGGCGAGAACGAAAGGCCGGGGTAATTAAGCGACCGAGTAATTATACGACTCATTATTTAACGCTCCACGTCGACGTTACGCTAATACAGCGCAATACGCTCGTTATGTGCACATATACACGTATATGTACATAACGAGAGGAGAACCCCGCGAGATAACGTTTTACGCGGCGCGCTCAAGTCACTTAATCGCCGAGAGAACACTCGAGATTCTCTCCAATTGTTATTTGAAACGTTTTCAGTTTTCAATATCAAATCGATCTCGGCCGATGTAATTGCCAATCTCCGTCGCAGTTAGCGGAAGACGGGGACGTTGCTACGGAAGGCTCAATACGCTTCGAACTGATCGAAGGATGCGTCGCGATGCCACCGACATTCAACAGCGCCCGGGTCCTTCCGGCTCGGTGACATTTGACAGCTCGTTAGCTCGTTTCCCCGACGAGGGAAATCGCGGTCAGGGCTGTCCATTGTTCCAGACTCCGTGCGATTTTCTACGCGCACATTTCGAGAACCCTAGTCCTCCTCCTCCCGTTTCTTCTCTCTTCTGCCCTTCGGCCTCTCATCATCCGGGAGTATAGAAACGAGTCTATCCTTTGTGGGCAGGGCCTCTCTGGCGAATCGCCAGGATTAATTATGGTGTTCAGATGGCCTGTTCGCGGCCGTGCTATCGCGTTTGCGTCTCGCTTCTGAGCTTCTCTCAATTTGCATCTCGGCATATTGTCACATTCTTAAGGACTTTCTTTTAATTTCTCTTAGTGTAAATTCGCTCAAGAAGGAAATCAAAACTCCCGAAAACACGTTATAGCTACTTCTTTAATAAATAAATAAACTTCACAGAAAAAATTGATTTTAATTGACTGATAAACCACCGATTTATTTTATTTGCAACGGCGACTTGTTGCAAAGTTTTTGCTTTTTTTTAAAAATTCATGAACATTCAATGAATCATAATTATTACGAGGTGGTATTTTTACGCGTGTTCTGTTAGACAAGTCCAAATGCACGTTATTATTGTATTAATGTACGCGTAATACTTTATTCATAAATTCTGACACGTCTCCAGTTACAGAAAATAAACTAGATGGAAATTGAAGTCATTGTGGCGTGTTAAATATACGAGGCTTTACACTGTTGCGAGTGTTGCAAATGAAAAATCAATATCTATTATCGAAAAACTCGGTTCATCCGAATTTATTGTCTAATACAGAGCTCAGAGATTCTCTTTTTTGCTATTGGACCATAGAATTTCGAGCAGAAATAAATTTGCAACAACAAATTCTGCAATATTATTCATTGATACGTTTTTTTTTTTCGAGAAAATTCTGTAATCACTAAATCGACTTGTGAATATATATATAAAACATGTTACAACATTGCGAATATATACATATATATAAAACAGTATCGCGGAATGCAATTAATATATTATACGTTGTATGAAAATTTGGAAAACTGTAACGCAGATAGTTGAATTAATAACTAAGAATCACGATGTATTTATAACTCATTCATAATCAAACTCGATATATGGATACAGACGAATAATTATGTACATTGTTAAGCATAATCGGTCATGTTTTGTATAGCGCGTGATAGGTCGCGCGTTAATACTGCGAAACGACTTTGCTTCTCTCTGAACGAATAAACACGTTTTTGTTAATTGTTCGGGTTCGCGTTTAAACATGAGTTTTTTTCTCGTAAAATTCTCGATTATTCAACAAAAAGCGTTAACGTGCAGTGCGAAGAAATCTCAAAAGCGAAAGATAAACGCGGACGGCAGCTAAAAGAACATACATCGGTATTCCGATGGCTGTTCAAAGGAAAAGGCAGGTGTTCTTCGGAGGCAGCTGCAATCACGACCACCATCTGCTGCGGTAATGCACGCCCGTTCTCGGAGCGAAGCGAGATAGGCCCAATGGTCTGAGAGGTCCGCCAATTAGGCCCAGCTGAAACACGTGCCCGAATAAACCGATTTCGAGGAGAGACGTGATTCTCCTTGAAAACTCTCGGCTGCCTCTCCCTGATGCATTTTCTCTTTTCTTTCCTTTTTGATTTTTTTTTCTTAATTTTTTGCTATCCTTTGCTTGGCTGCGCGCACGCCCCGTCGCACTTTCGTATCATCTTTCAACAACTTGTTGAGCAACAGTTGGTCGACACGAGACAATGAATAAGCGATACCGATTACGATAAGAATAAAAGCGAGTGAACGATCATAATTCGCGAATAAATGGAACTACTGTTATTAGAGAAATAGAGAAAAAAAGAAAGCGAAAATTCATTAATTCAAGATGTTACCTTATTGCAAATGCAGACTTCCTTACAAAAGTAATATGATATCTTTTATAAGATATATTTGCAAATATTTTATAATTTCTCTTGAAATGTAAAATTAAAAAATAAACTGACTCAATGCAACTTTAATCGCGTGAGCGTTCAAAGCGAACGCATTTACTAAGTATATAGCGAAATCTTGCGACAAACGTCACTACTTCCATTGCAAAATGTTAAACTCCGTCGGTATTAACGGGTTTTAATATAATTGCCTAATATACATATAAACTTTTATATATTTTGTGTGATCTCTAAATACGCTATTATACTTCAAAAATTGTAGAGTAGTTATTAAAAAAATTTATATATAAAAATTTTATTATTACTATGTACATATATATCAAACTAGTAATTGCATTATTTTCATTTCAAAATGGTAAGTCAAGATGATAAAAAAGTATATGTTATGTATACAACTTGCACAAGAAGTTTTGCAGATTAAATTATTGCTTTAATACAAGAAAGAAGTTGGTGAAGAACACCGTCTAAACATTTTTATTTATAAATACAAATTTATTTTTACAATTAGAAGAAAAACATAAGAACATTTATATATTAATACCGATTATACATAAACTACATAATTACAAAATTACATAAATTACAAAATGTATTATTGCAAAAATAGATGTGATTTTTTTTACCTGCAAGCATATTAAACATAAAATTGACTAATTTTTTGTTCAATTATTGTTAAAATGAAAAAAGCAAAAAATACTTTTCAAGAAAAAATACATATAGACGTTTGAGACACCAATTGTTAATAGCGACCAGATCGACCATCTCTGCTCTTTTCGTCTCTTCCCTTGCGGCGATCCCTAGATCTAGATCTTCTATCACGAGATCTGGATCTTCTCCTGCGATCACGACCACGTGATCTTGAGCGTGATCTTGATCGACCCTTGCTCTTCTTCCGGCTGTACAAATATCGACGAAGTTCACGGGAGATCGGTTTCAAGTGCATAAAGTTGCAAAATCCAGACCGGGTGCATTCACTAAACAAACATAACTTATGCGAACAATCGTAGCTATCATATATTCTATTAATAATATCGTTGCTTGAAATTACCCCATTTCATATTGACGACAGCACGCCTCACGAAAATCGGTAACGGGTGATAATTCAGCATAAACAGGTCTACCGCCAAACCAGCGATTGTTCAAGTCATTGACCGCTCTTTCCGCATCTTCCTCTCTGCGAAATTTTATGTAAACGTTCCCAACCAGATGATCGCCAAGATTGTCGCACACATTCATTTCTTCAATTTCTCCATACTTATCCTCACATTCGATAAAAACATCCTCAAAAAAATTGTCATAATGCTCTTGCATCTCTTCGTCAGATACATTTGCAACCACTACAATATAATAATGGTGATACAAGACATATTTCAATTTATATGGTACTTATTTGATATAATATCAATGTCAGTAAAGCTTAGTGCAATATTACTTACAATGTGACCCATCAGCACTTTTTGCAGAATTCTGAGGATTTACATATAAATTCTGCAGCAAACATGTCTAAAGAACACAGATTTGTGTTGGGCCCATGTGTCAGGAAACAAAAGTTTTGTTTTCGATTTGTTTTTCAGAAACATTACTGTGATTTATAGTATAACTGAATGTATTCAAAGTAAATATACAAGAACTGTATACTGTAGAAACTGTACTGCTATATATATATATTTAGATAGCATTGCTATCACAACTTGCAAAACTCACTCAATATATTTGTGTTGTAAAACATAATATTACAAGAGAATACATTAGAAAACATGTAAGCAAGCTAGTTTTCTTATAACAATAACATATACTTTTTTGCAAATGTTTGCAGTTTAACTGTTTTTCGCTATCAATGTACCATATATATGTACATATAACATATACGCGATATACACGTTAAATATAGAAAATATGCACATAATCTTAACTCACTTGACTAAAAGTTGGCTTGTTGTGGATTCGGGAACATCGATCTCCATGACGGCAGGCGCCTATCTTGAAATAAAATGAGCAATTCACTCTGAAAAAAAAAAAACAACGCCATTTGCACTTTACGATCATAACCTATCTTACGGAAGCCGAAGAACAAGCGTACGATTTAGTTACTTACTTGTCCTTTTCAGTTCCGAATATGGATGCCAGATATTCTGCCATGATGTGAAAGATTGCTTGATTGAAGCAATGAGCACGAGAACATAAATATTCGGCACGAGAAAACAAATATTTCCGGGTTCACTCACGTAGCGATGTATCACACACGTACAAAATGGAGGGAAACAACTCTCTCGGAAACGTAAAAAAGTATCTTATCGACGCTTGCTTGTTAGACAATTACTTTATCAGCACTCTTATAGTTATCAGCACTCTTATAGTAAATTATCTTGCAAGCGTCGATAAAATAATTTTCTACGACGTTTCTCGATAGTTATCTAGAAACAACTCTTCTCGGAAACGTAGAAAAGTATCTTATCGACGCTTGCTTGTTGGACAACTACTTTATCAACACTCTCATAGTAAATTATCGACGCTTGCAAGATAATTTACTATAAGAGTGCTGATAAAGTAGTTGTTCCAACAAGCAAGCGTCGATAAGATACTTTTCTACGTTTCCGAGAGAGTTGTTTCTAGATAACTATCGAGAAACGTCGTAGAAAATTAT